>KN824320.1:70571-160791 GCA_000827415.1 Serendipita vermifera MAFF 305830
GTCCGTCTCGTTCTCGCCAGATGGAAAACGAATCATCTCTGGCTCTTATGACGATACGATTCGAGTATGGGATGCGGAAACGGGCCGGACCGTCCTAGGTCCGTTGCAAGGCCACAGTGGCTCGGTCAACTCCGTCTCGTTCTCGCCAGATGGAAAGCGAATCGTCTCTGGCTCTTGTGACGCTACGATTCGAGTATGGGATGTGGAAACGGGACAGACGGTCCTAGGCCTGTTGCAAGGCCACAGTGACTCTGTCAGCTCCGTCTCGTTCTCGCCAGATGGAAAACGAATCGTCTCTGGCTCAGACGACTATACGATTCGAGTGTGGGATACGGAAACGGGCCAGACCGTCCTAGGTCCGTTACAAGGCCACAGGTCCTCAGTCTTGTCTGTCTCATTCTCGCCAGATGGAAAACAAATCGTCTCCGGCTCTAATGACAATACGATTCGAGTATGGGATGCGGAAACGGGCCGGACGGTCCTAGGTCCGTTACACGGCCACAGTTACTCAGTCAACTCTGTCTTGTTCTCGCCAGATGGAAAACGAATCGTCTTTGGCTCAGACGACTATACGATTCTAGTGTGGGATGCGGAAGCGGGCCAGACCGTCCTAGGTCCGTTGAAAGGCCACAGTGCCTCGGTCTGGTCCGTCTCGTTCTCGCCAGATGGAAAACGAATCGTCTCTGGCTCTGGTGACAATACAATTCGAGTATGGGATGCTGAAACGGACGAGTCGACTGTATTTTCATTTCAGACCTTTAACTCTGACAGCGAATCCGCTTCCTCTTTCTCAGTTGAGGCATCATTTCTTTCTGACTCCAATTGCCCTAAAATCAGCTTGCAAGGCGTGCACTCCAAATCAAATGGCTACTTCGTGAGTTCTTTCGGTATCGTTATACAAATAAGCTGCTTAAGTATGTCCTTCTAGGCTGATATCTACTCCGCCTTCCGTAAAACTGCAGAAACAAAAGACGGCTGGATACAAGGGCCGAACTCAGAACTCTTATTTTGGGTTCCACCTGAGATTCGTCCTCGGCTATGTCATCTGGGCCACATACTCGTAATTGATGAGAAACAAGTGTGGACTACCTTGGATCTCAAACGTTTTGTCCATGGGAAAGAGTGGTCTCGCTGCCAAGACCATCATGTACTTGAATAATCCAAAGTGTAATTTAGACATTGTTATATACAATTGTGTGTATGCTACAACGCCGAATCTCTGTAACGACTATACTAGCAAGCTATATTGACACTAATCCCTTGCCATGACTCGGTGATATCTAGCTATGATACTTTGATGAAGTGCCTAATATTTGGCACCGTGAGACAAACCGTCACTGAATAATCAATTAGTCTTTCGGGTGAATCGTCCTCAGGATATATATTCGAGAGCTTTATCAAGTAGAGTGGTTTCGCTTCTATGTGACGTCCAGTTGTTGGCGCAGAGGCAACAAAATTCTTTTGTATCGAGTGTTTTGACGAACCAAGCGGTGAGCAAATGGCACCGGTATAAGGGCACGAAATACTGCTGCAAATGTAGAGTGAACCAAGCTTCGCCAGCGTTCCCAGGTTGAAGCAAGCCCGAAAGGAAATTTAGATAAAATAAGCATGTATCCCTTTTTCTTGTCTTTCGTTCAACAGAAGGCGGTTGGATACGAGGCCCAAATGCAGAGCTACTATTTTGGATTCCACTGGAGATTTGTCCTCGGCTATGCCTACTAAGAAATCTACTCGTAGTTGATAGGCGGCAAAATATGGACCTCGCACATTTTGTTCACGGGGAGGAGTGGTCTTGCTGCAAAGGTAGAGGTTGCTTGAATAACTCAAAGTGAAATTTAGGTAGTTTGCGCCAGGTCGACCCAAACTCCACCTGTCCCAATCGAAAAGTTGCGAATAAGACTGGGTAGGAGTCTGGCTCGGCCGAGTGAACGTCCAAAGACAACTGGACGCGGGTGAAGAAGAAGAAAAGCCTTTCACTTGGATAGATCAGCTGTAGTGCATAATGGATTTCCCAAACCTAATCTTACAGGCAGCTGTCGGCCGGGTCCCAGGTCGAAGCAAGGACGAGATAGAGGTTTTACGTAGTATAGAGATGTCTAAAATATTGAATAAATAGCCATTTTTAATTGTAGCTCTCCAAACAAGAGTCAGAAAGGATCAACCAGCACAGACGCCATAGCTGTCGAACCTCCGCCTTTTGACCCCTGCCATGAAAATGACCAACCTACTCAAGACCAAAACACCGGCAAATGACGATGTTCATGTTGAACCAAAGACAAGACTAAACACTATCATCTCTTTCAACTGCCGAATCAGCGAGGAACGCGCTGAACTTGTGCCATAGTTCTCCACTCAACCGGCCTCCTATCACTCGCAATGCCTTCGACGAATGACTATCAGGACTACATTTCCCACACGTATGGAAAAAGAACTCGCGTGATATTTCAACCGAGTCGTGTCCCGGAACCTCGATCTCGGCGAGAGTGTATGTATGTACTACTTTCCTGTTTAGTTCGATCATATTCATACGAAGATTGCTCATCACTCACTAGATTTAACTTGTATAACATCAAGCATATACCCGGAACTGAAACTATGCCCATCTTACTTGTCCTTGACCGTGATTTGTACGTAGCAGATGTCTCATCCTTGCCCTATGCTAACGCCATTATCTCCTCTTCCACTCCTCTTGTTATAGACAGGGCTGTCACACCAGATGGTGGCACACGCCACGGCACCACCGCGATCAGATCCAAAGCGGCGATGATTCCGCGTGTACAGGGAGGCTATACGGCTCTTATTGTATCTACTTCCCAAGTTCTTGCGCAGCAGCAGCAACTTGCTTCGGCAAATAAACCACCAGCGCACGCCCAATAACAGCAGCAGCCGAATTAACAGGCCTAAGGTCAAGGTCTGGGCCGGGGCACTGCCCATCTTGATCAATGGTGGAGGAGGTCGTGGTCGATGAAGCCGTCATGGACACGGAAATGGAGGGCCTGAATGGAGTGCGGGCTACGGCGTGAATGGACGCGCCCGAGTCTGGTGCAGCATTACATTCATCACGCACCGCATCTTGTCTTTACACTTCCACTCTCCCTGGACTACTCCCTTCGATCCCATTCGTCCTTCCCTGTGCCAGTACTCTCTCCCATCCCCCCTTTCGGGCCCTCCTGCTCGGGTTCTTCCGCATCCTCTCCGCTTGGTCCTATCTCTCCGCCCGTTTCTCTGGCTCGTATTCTCATCAAGCCGGCTCTTCGATCCCCTGTTGGTTCACCTCACCTCGAATTTATAACCTCCATGAAGGATTTGGGACGAGGATGGGAATTTTTCGTCCCCTTCCTCGCCCTTCAATTCACCCACCCGTCCCATACCACTACTCTGGTTATCACAACTCGCCACCCCGCCTACCACTCTATCTTGATGCGTCCATCTACTTGCCTTCACAGTCGCATGATTGACCGGATCGCTAAATGCTCATACCACCGCTACGTCAGAAACTTCACCCAATTTCACTCGCCATTTCTCACTCACGAAACACCCATGATCCTTGGTTTGTCCTGGACCAAGATACTTTGACTACCCCTTTCGCAGTCGCCTACACATCTGATTGCTCACTCCCCTTCTCGACATAACTTACGTCCTCATTACGTCCCACTCCTCCTTCTCCTATAACTCACCACACAAACCACTCCTCTGTAACCGATTCGCATCCGCTATCCTCCTCCGTGCTTCCACTCCTATAGCCTTTACATACACATACCTACGCCCAATCTTTTCCCGTCTACCTGGTTTCACCTGTAGTCACCTGTGTCCGCATCCGACACCCCTGTTTGAAATGAATACACTCATCTTAAGTAGCTTAAACTAGTATTGAAGTGAGGGTACCTTACCAGTAGCTGGTTTGAGAATTATTGTGTCAGCACCAGTTGCTCACCTTATGTTATGGTACAAGGTGGTGCACTTTACTGGACCTTCCCATAATCTGCCGTCTTGAACGCACCTTGCGAATCCTGACGTGATCCTGTGCATCATGGCATCTAGAAGCAATCTCAAACTCGCGAGTTTTGGTAATGATCTTCCTCTCATAGATGTATTAACGACCTGACCGCTATCTAGATAGTGGTGGTATCCGTGGATTGTCACAATTGGAAATAATGAACCACATTATGCATCAGCTGACTTGGGATGGGGAATCAAATGAGTCCGATGGACGCGGCCTACCTTGCGAACAATTCGATTTGATGCGTGGAAGTGGCACAGGAGGGTAATCCTTCACCCTTGTTTATTCATTTATGGACGCTATTGATGCTTGATAGCTTAATCGCCATTCTGTTTGCGAAATTGCGCATGTCTGTGGAGGAGGTATCCCAGGTGTTTTGCGACATCTTAAAGCGGGTGTTCAGCCCAAAGAACATGTCAGCTTCACAGAGAACAGAAGCATTGAAGAAGTGTATAGAAGAAATCTTGAAGAAGAAAGGGTTCTCCATCGACCTCCCGCTCACAGACAAAACGCAAAAGGGCTGTGCAAGGTAAATATACGCCAAATTTGTGATTTTACCATGCTCATAATAGCCAGTTTTGTCGTAGCGAGTTCCAGTACTAACACCAAAAGCGCTGTCTGTCTCAGAGCCTACTCTGTACGACGCCAGCCCCCCTCTCCCATCACGGTCGTTGAGGCAGTGCTTGCTACTTGTGCAACTCAACCAGAGTTTGCTCCAGTATCATCTGGCTCCGGGCACCAAGCTCGAAAATATATTGCAGCAAGCGGAGCCGCGAACCCGATACACCAGGTGATCACAGAGGCACACTTGTTATTCGGTGGGGACACCACCGTGATATCGTTACTGAGCATAGGCGTGGGACATCCAGGCATTATTTCTCTTCCCCAGGAAGAGGGTGAAGCCGCAATACATAGAGTCATTCGCGACATGCTGCAGGATTGCGAGCAAAGGGCTCAGGAGATTGAAGAACGAATTGGCCGACTGGGAATCTATTCACGGTTCTCGGTCGATCAGGGGATGCAGAACAACTACTCTGGAGAATTTGACGATCCAGGTTGGATAACGGGGCAAACGGAAGACTACCTCAGCCGTCACGAAATCGGCGAAAAGCTTGACCTCTTAGCACAAGGTTTTAGAGTCGAAAAAAGCCCTATTACGCTAGATCAGCTAAGTAAGTTGCTTGACTGATGTATACTTTCTTCGCCTGACATCTTCATAGAGCATGCTGGTGGCTCAAGCCTACCTGGCCAAGTTGCATCCAATGTCCAGAAATCACTCGAAATTCTCAGTAAGGCTTTCGCTCCATATTGGTAGTTTTTTCCATGCTCATCAGGCGTCAGTAACGAATCAAGATGATGAGATAATCGCAAAGTTGAAACCAAAGAACCTAGAACATGAATCGCAGACCGGAATGTGCATGGAAGGGACGCGTCAAGGAATTTTACAAGAAATTCGGCGCTGGACGACGGATCTCGAAGCCCCGAATATCCTATGGATCAATGGATATCCCGGGGTTGGAAAGTCTGCCATCGCTTCCACCATTGTTGAGGAGTTACGCTCTTCCAACCGCCTCGGTTCAAGTTTCTTTTTCCAACGAGAAAGAGCCAGCGCCATGACCGCCAATGCGTTGTGGCGTACAGTCGCACACGATCTTTCTCGAAGATATTCCGGTATTCGGAAACACTTGGTCACCGCGTTGAATATAAATGATGGTCTTCCAGCAACTCTCAACGTGGATACGCTATTTCGTGAACTTATATACGAACCCTTAACAAAAAGTGGCGATATACCGACTGATAAATCACCAATTATTGTTTTAGACGCACTAGACGAATGCGGAGGGATTGATGGACGGCGTTCTGATCACCGCAAGAACCTTATGCGAACATTGAAGATCTGGTCGAGTTTGCCTGGCAAGTTTAAGCTGATCGTTACCAGCCGATGGGAAAGCGATATCGAATTGCTATTTACAGGGACCGTCCATTATTCCGTCGAAATTTCTTCTGGGGAGAAGGCCGATTCTCGTTCATCGTTTGATATCCGAACTTTTCTCGTACGCGAACTTCGCCAGCTTGTCGCCCAATACCCATCATTGCCTTCAGATTGGCCAGGAGAGCAGGTGATTGATCGTTTAATCGAGCGCGCCAGAGGGCTATTCATATGGATCAAGACGGTGTTAAAGCTCTTAGAGAGTGGAGAACCACAGCGAACGCTGAGACAAGTCCTTAGCAATGGCGCTGGCAGTATGGCAGATCTTTATGCGTGGATTCTGCACGCCTCCTTCCCAAAACCTAGTGATGACGACAGTAAAGATTTTCGTGCTGTTCTCGGCGCCATTATTCTTACCAGAGAACCTCTGGATGTTGCAAGCCTGGCGCAGTTCCTCTCAATCGATGGCTCTACCATAGAATATATCTGTAATGGCCTAACATCTGTACTGGAATGGGGAAGAACCATACGAATTCGCCATCAGTCGTTTGTTGACTTCCTACTCGATCCAAAGGAGTGCCCGCCATCATTCCTCATCGAAAAGGAGCGCGAATCCAGGGATCTCACATTGTGTTGCCTCACTACTATGAAGAATCACCTCCGATTCAATATTTGCAATTTGGAGTCATCCTACGTACGAAACCAAGATGTGCCAAATTTCGCTCTACAGGTGAACAAATGCATACCTCCCTATCTTTCGTATTCAGCACGTTATTGGGCGAGTCATTTGGTCGAAACTACATGTGACAGAGATATAAATGACAGCATACAATACTTCATGGGTCACAAATTTCTTTGGTGGTTGGAGACGATGAGCCTTATCAAACAGATCAATGTTGGATCGAGCATATTGCAGTCTCTTGTGAACTGGTTGCGAGTAAGTCTCACATCATGTAAAGTGTGACGTAGAACATGGAAATGACATATGGATAGAAATCAAATCAGGACGACTCACTCGCAACCGACATGCAGAAATTTTTGGCTGCATTTGCAGGCGTTATATCACAGAGTGCACCCCATATCTACATCTCTGCACTTCCATTTGCACCTCGATGCCTAAGTGTATCAAAACAGTATTTGAAGCATTATCCACAAACACTTGTGGTGAGGAACGGCGGGTACGACCGTTGGCCAGCTATTCAAACCGTCTGTACTGGGCACGAGGATGTAGTTTGTTCCGTCGCTTTCTCTCCAGATGGAAGTCGGATCGTCTCTGGCTCAGGGGACCATACGATTCGAGTATGGGATGCGGAAACGAGCGAGACGATCCTAGGTCCGTTGCAGGGCCACAAGAGCCCGGTCAATTCCGTGTCGTTTTCGCCAGATGGAACAAAAATCGTTTCCGGCTCGTCAGATCATACGATTCGAGTATGGGATGTCGAAACGGGCGAGACTGTCCTAGGTCCGTTGAAAGATCACAGTCTCTCCGTCTCGTCCGTCTCGTTCTCGCCACATGGAAGAAGAATCGTCTCTGGCTCTTCAGACGATACGATTCGAGTATGGGACGCCGAAACAGGCAAGATAATTGTAGGTCCGTTGAAAGGCCACATTGACTGGGTCAACTCCGTTTCGTTCTCACCAGATGGAAGACGAATCGTCTCCGGATCAGGTGACCATA
The DNA here is from genome assembly GCA_000827415.1 of Serendipita vermifera MAFF 305830. Taxonomy (NCBI): domain Eukaryota; kingdom Fungi; phylum Basidiomycota; class Agaricomycetes; order Sebacinales; family Serendipitaceae; genus Serendipita; species Serendipita vermifera. Next base: position 78,180 of record KN824320.1, read on the forward strand.
CGATTCGAGTATGGGATGCGGAAACGAGCGAGACGATCCTAGGTCCGTTGCAGGGCCACAAAAACCCGATCAATTCCGTGTCCTTCTCGCCAGATGGAACACAAATTGTCTCTGGCTCTTCAGACAATACGATTCGAGTATGGAATGTGGAAACGGGCGAGACAGTCCTAGGTCCGCTGCAAGGCCATATTAGCTCGGTCAGGTCTGTCTCGTTTTCGCCAGATGGGACACGAATTGTCTCTGGCTCTTACGACCATACGATTCGAGTATGGGATGTAAAAACGGGCGAGACAGTCATAGGTCCATTGCAAGGCCACAGCTACTGGATTGACTCCGTTTCATTCTCGCCCGATGGAGGACGAATCGTTTCTGGCTCAAGGGACCATACAATTCGAGTATGGCATGCCGAAACGAACGAAACAGTCGGAGTTTCGTTACCAGGCCACAATGACTCGGTCAACTCCGTTTCATTCTCGCCAGATGGAACAAAAATTGTCTCGAGCTCGGATGACCATACGATTCGAGTATGGAATGCAGAAACGGGCGAAACAATCCTAGGCCCGTTGCATGGCCACAGTGGCTCAGTCAGGTCTGTATCGTTCTCGCCAGATGGAACGCGAATTGTCTCTGGTTCTTATGACAATACGATTCGAGTATGGGATGCGGAAACGGGCGGGGAAGTCCGAGGTCCGTTGCAAGGCCACACCCACTCGGTCGAGTCCGTGTTGTTCTCACCAAATGGAAAAAGAATCGTCTCTGGGTCAAGTGACTGTACAATCCGAGTATGGGATGCGGAAACGGGGGAGCCGGTTGTAGCTCCGTTGGAAGGCCACAGTTACTGGGTCGTGTCCGTCTCGTTCTCACCAGATGGGAGAAGAATCGTCTCTGGTTCTTTGGATTATACGATTCGAGTATGGGATGCGGAAACGGGCGAGACGATCGTAGGTCCGTTGGACGGACACAGGAACTCGGTCAATTCCGTGTCGTTTTCGCCAGATGGAACACGGATCGTCTCCAGCTCTTTAGATCATACGATCCGAGTGTGGGATGCGGAAACAGGCGAGACTATTTTAGGTCCCTTGCGAGGCCACAGTTACTGGGTTAACTCTGCCTCGTTCTCACCAGATGGAAGACGAATCGTTTCTGGCTCCTATGATTGTACGATTCTAATATGGGATGTGAAAACAGGCGAGACGATCGTAGGTCCATTGGAAGGCCACAGTGGCTCAGTCAACTCCATCTCGTTCTCTCCGGATGGAAGACGAATCGTTTCTGGCTCAGGAGATCATACGATTCGAGTATGGAATGCGGAAGTGGGCGAGACAGTCGTAGGTTCGTTTCAAGGCCACAGTCACTCCGTCAACTCCGCCTCGTTCTCGCCAGATGGAGAACGAAGCGTCTCTGGGAGTCCGGATCTTACAATTCATTCGCGGGATTCCATCTCAGATGGGTACTTGGTGAGCTCTCTCCACAATATGAACCAAACAAGCTACTTAGTAATTCGTTTCTAGACAGACCTTTACGCTATCTTTCGTAGAACTGCAGAAGCCAAAGACGGTTGGATACGAGGTCCAAACTCAGAACTGCTGTTCTGGGTCCCACCAGAGATTCGCCCCCGACTATGCCCGCTGAGAAACACACTCGCAATTGACAAGCAGCAAATGTGGACTACTTTAAACCTCGACCATTTTGTTCATGGGAAAGAGTGGTCTCACTGCAAAGATCGTCGTGTTGTTTGAACGGCCCAAAGTGATATTCCGATAGCCTAATAAACAATACTTGTATGTTAAATTAGTGAAAATACCAATAGATGAGGGTTCCTGGCCGTCGCCACAGGTATCAGCGAGAACTAACTGGAACCCAACTTGGACATGGCCACGAAACTGAATCTCCCAGGCATAGCACCAAAAACCCAGTTCGGCTGTACTTTAGATATGAGAATACATTATGATTCCTTTCAACGGTCGAACGAGCTGCTCGCCCAGCTTGCAGCGCGGGTGTCTCATCAAATGGTCTCTATCGCTCTCAAAACCTTCAAACTACCTCTATGGACGACCAAATAGATCAAACTCATCACTGATATGGAAAATGACTAGCGAGGCTCCAATTGGATTCTAGCTCTGTCCGGATCCTCCAGGCCGTCTTAGTGAGAGTGTGTGGGCTAGCTGCCTGTTTAGTGTTATTAAGCTCATGCGAAGAACCCTCATCACTCGCTAGATTCAACTTGTATACCACCGAACAAACACTCGGTACCGAAGTTATGTCCATCCAAACCGTTATCAACTGCAACTTCTCCGTAGCAGAGGTTTCATCCACACCCTCTACTGGCGCCGTCATCTTCTCTTTCATTTCTGTCGCTGTGATTAGCATTGCCGCACCTGGCCATAGTGCACACAACGGCAGTGCACAGAGGATATCCCGCCCTTGTTGTATCTGCGTCGCAAGTTTACGCTCAGCTGCCACACCGGCTTGCTTCGGCAATAAATCACCAGCACGCCCAATAGGAGAAGCAGAAGCACAGGGCACAAGGGCAAATGTTGAGCTCCGGACAAGGTACCGCCCATCATAATCAAGGATGCAATGGTGGTTGATTTTTTGGGTGTTAATACCATCGTGAACACAGAAATGGAGGGTCTGAAGGAACCATGGGCCATGGCGTAAAGGACGTTCCTAGGTCTAGTGCAGCATTGTATTCATCACGAACTCCACCACACCTTCACATCTCATTCTTCCTGCCACTCTCTTCGCTCCTGTTAGCTCTTCCCTGGGGCTGTATTCTCTCCCTTACTCTTTTGACCTCTCCCACTCGGGTTCTTCCTACATCCACTCTCTCCGCCTATTTCCCTAGCTCGTATTCTCATCGGGCCGGCCCTTTCATCCTAATGGCTCACCTCAGTTCTACCTCAACGAAGGACTGGGAGGCTGGACGCGTTTTTGTCTACTCCTTGTCTTCACTCGTCTATTGGCCGATCCATGCAGCAACTCAGGTTGTCACACTCGTCACCTACTACTTTACCTTGATTCGTCCGTCACTTGCTTCACACTCACATGCTTGACAGGACCGCCAAATATTCATACCGCCGCTACGTCAGAAACCTCTCCCGACTTTACTCGTCATTCCTACTCACAAAACACCTGGTTCCCTGGTTTTTCCTGGACCAGACTACTTTGCCCCCTTCTACTCGCAGTCGCCTACACATCCGATTGCCGTCTTCCCCTCTCGACATGATTTACATCCTCTTTACATCCCTCTCCCCTCCTCTGTAACTCAGGACACAAACACATCCCTCTACACTCGATCCGCACCCGCCATACTCCGCCATACTCCGCCATCCTCCCCCTCTACTCTCGTACTCCCATAGCCCTTTGTATACACATACTCACTTACATCCTGTTTTTCTCCTTGTCTACCTGGTTTCATCTGTAGTCACCCGTATCCGCACCCGATGCTCTCTTTGAGATGAATAAACTCGTTTTGAGCAGTTGCATCTAGTATTGGAGTAAGGATGCCTTCACAGCCGAGTAGTTAGATTACGGTTGGGTTCTAGTTCCCTCTCCAGCATGCATTGATTCTCAGCCATGAGCGCGCAATAAATGCATTTCCGGCCCGACTAAAGAGCACAACCCTTATACCGAGTGCTTATTACATTCCTGTTGCGGAGGGGCATAAGGTAGCACTGATCAGAAGGCTGGCCGAATTCTCCTGGATTGTCTCATGTTCAGAGGCAAAAGATATGAGAACTTTCTTCACTATACGTAGTCCAACTATGTACTGTGCAGAGGTGACTAGACGAGCTTGGTAGTCGACTTGATCCCATGCTTCAAGGCACGAGAATACGGGCACATCTAGACGCAAAGGTGAATGAGTCATCCAAACAGGAAAGAAACCACGCACTTTGTGAGCAGCATCCACGATCGACTGGTCGTTCACACCCTTGACCAACATCTCCACCACCAACGCGAACCCAGGTTCCTCCGTAGGCCCAATGCTCGTCTTCACTTCCACTTCGGCTCCGTCAATCTTCTTTCCTGCTTTTCTCGCGCAGGCGTGCAATGCGGAGAGATAGCATGCGGCGTAACCGGCTGAAAAAAGCTGTTCTGGGTTTACGCCTTCACCGGTGCCTCCCATCGATTTCGGAAGTGCGAGTGGGATAGGAGCAGAAAGAGGGGCAACGGCGGATGCGACCGAGACGGTGCCAGCACGACCGCCTTTCGAGGCTTTTGCTGATGCCGTGTACTGTCGAGATCCGTCAGTGATTGCCCGTTTTCACGAGATTTAACGACGGATTACCTTAATCTCAGTCGGCTCCATGATCGTACGCACGCCTCCAAGACGTGAAAATCCGGCTCCCATAGAGCGAACGGGCATTCGAGAACGAGCTGCTTGTCTGAGTATCATCGACATGGCTTTTTTGTATAGTCTCGGTTGAGTACATGTTTGGTATGCATATGTATAAGAAACTTACCTGTGATAATTCAAAGTTGTGGTCAGGTCGAAATGACGCAAGGCGTGGCGTTGTGTTTGCTTTGTTTGCAAAGGTTGTTTTCGACCATGATCCGGACGGCAATTTCTGTAGACAATCGACGGCATTACGATGGATCGAAGGTTTTATTACTCACGACCGCATGTTCTGACATCCAATACCCCTGCGTGTTTGATTCACTCCGAAATGTTTATAAATTAAAATGACCAAACTGTCTTTTCTCGTCCCAGTGCATAGAATCAAAAGATCCTGTATCTCACCCAGAAAACAAATAAACATGGATTGTACAGAGATTAGGCTACGTTATTTTCAACTCCCAAGCCCTCGGTAGAGGCTTCAAGGTTATCGCTTGCCTCATATTTGAAGTTCTACGACGCTCCATCCCAGTCTTGTCTATCCTCATTCCTCTTCTTTCTGTGCTTTGGACCCTGCCCCTCCTTTCCTCTTCTCAGTTCCCAACACTCTTGCACGGTATGCCCCCTTTTACAATTTGAACAGTGCAACTTTGACTTGTCTTTGCTTTGGTGAGATTCCTGTTCAAGAGTTGTGCTTGTTTTCAATGCGACATTGCCGGACGAGAGTGAGTGGACCGGCGGCTGTTCTCCTTGTATATGGCGGATATGAAGTCTTCGGGAGTGAGTTTTTTCATACTAGAGTCGTGTGCATCCACGTAAGTAGTCGTGAATACATCCCAGGATTCAGGCAACGAAGCCATGAGAATTTCAATGAAATCCCGGTCTTGGATCTGTACACCCATTGCATGGAGTTCTTTTCGAGCTGACGTGACTTCGATGATGTGTTCGGCGAGGTCGTCTCCCTCTTTAGCAAAGGTTCGATGCAATTTTTTCGTGCCGCAAGTCTGCTTGATGATTCCTTGACCATTCTGAATTTCTTCCACATTTCAGCAGCGGTGCCAAGATCCGACACATGAACATCTCGCTGTCGGCAATATTCACCAATAATAGTAGCCGGGCCTCTCCATCCTCCTTTATCCATTTCTTCAATGCATCCGTCTCTGTCTCTTCTGGTTTCGTGATCGACCCGTCGATATATCCCGTAAGTTCTTTCGCAGAGAACAATGCACTGATTCGCGCTTTCCATAGCACCCAGTTGTGCGCTTTGAGTGGTTCGAATTGGTATGTATCAGCTTCAGCTGCCATCGTTGATAGAGACGGTGTGATATTGGTTTAGCAGGGGCTCGTAACCTCGCGTGTGTCCAATTAGCTGCGTGGTACTAGAATGGAAAAGAGGGGAAGATTGCTGGAGAACCCATCACCTTTATATATTTGCGGGGAAATCCTGATAGAACGTTCTCGAAATTCATAATTATTACAAATCCGCCTCATTTCATCGTCCCATTTAGTTACTTTCACCATATTGATAATAATAAGGTTAACACCAATTCAGACTGAGTTTAAACAATAGCTAATACAAGTAGAGCCAAACCGGGTTAGGCTCCCCAAAAGCTAAAAAAAAAAAAAAGGGCCTCGTTCCGCACCTTGCCTGTCCCTCACTACAACTCGCTTTTCAAAAACAGAGTTGGTGTTCTACAGACGTAGTCTCGTGCATCATGTCATTCAAAACCAACCTCAAGCTCGCGAGTTTTGGTAAGGATCCTCACTTCATTGATGCAAAAAGCTAACTCCTATCTAGATGGCGGCGGTATCTTGGGACTCTCACAATTAGAGATCATGAATCATATCATACATCAACTAAATTGGGACGAAAATTCAAAGGAATCCGATGGGTGGAGTCTTCCTTGTGAACACTTCGACCTAATGGGTGGTAGCGGCACAGGAGGGTGAGATTCCACCACTATTACTTTTATGTTCACGCTAATAGTTCTCGATAGCTTGATTGCCATTCTATTTGCAAAATTGCGTATGTCGGTAGAGGAAGCCTCCGAGGAGTTCTACGAGATCATCAACCACGTGTTCAAGCCAGAGAACATATCAGCATCACAAAGAACAGAGACACTGAGGAAGTGTATGGAGGATATCCTGGAGAAGAAAGGTCTCCCCGTCGACCTTCAGCTCACAGCGAACAAACAAGAAGACTGCGCAAGGTAAATGGACGCTTAAATATACGCTTACACGGTACTTATGGTGCCTAGTTTTGTATTAGCAAGTTCCAGTGCCAACTTTAAACGCGCGGTATCTCTCAGATCCTACTTTGTACGACGCCAACCCCCCTCCCCTATCACTGTCATTGAAGCAGTGCTTGCTACCTGTGCAACCCAGCCAGAGTTTGCTCCAGTATCATCAGGCTCTGGGCATAAGGCTCGAGAATATATCGCTGCAAGCGGATCCACGAATCCTATATACGAGGTGATCGCAGAGGCTCACTTGCTATTCGGTGGAAACGCCACCGTAGCATCACTATTGAGCTTAGGAACGTGGCGTCCCCCAATCATCCCATTTCGTCCGAATGGCTATGAAGCTGTATTACATAGGATTATGCGGGACATGCAAGAGTGCGAACGGAGGGCTCAGGAGGTCGAAGATAGGATTGGACGAGTCAGAATCTATTCACGGTTCTCGGTCGATCAGGAGATGCAGAAAGATCAAATTGGACAACTCGACGGTTTGGGTTGGATAACGGCACGAACAGAGGATTATCTTAGCCGTCACGAATCTGGTCAAAGACTTGACCTCTTGGCACATAATATTGGCGTTGAACAAGGACTTATTACGCTGGATCAGCTGAGTACGTTTGAGAAGAATGTCTACCTTGTCCCCCTAACTTCGTCATAGAGCATGCTGAGGAGCTAGGCTCACACGATAATGTTGCCGTTGTTCTCCAGAGATCAGCGGAAACCCTCAGTAAGACTCCAATTTCGGAAACTCTTCAGTGCAATCATGCTCATCAACCTTAGTCTCGAATCAAGACGATGAAATAATCGCAAAGCTAAAACCTAAGGACTTGGAATATGGATCACTAGTTGATACGTGCTTAGAAGGGACGCGTCAATATATTCTAGAAAAAATCCGTATATGGGCGACGGATCTCCAGGCTCCGAATATCCTGTGGATAAATGGGGATTCTGGGGTAGGAAAGTCAGCCATTGCTTCTACCATTGTCGAGGAATTACGCTTGTCCAATCGCCTCGGCTCGAGCTTCTTCTTCAGATGGGAAAGGGCCGGCGTCATGACCCCCAATGCGCTGTGGCGCACAGTTGCCTATGGTTTAGCTCAACGCTACCCCGACATTCGGGGACATCTGGTCACTGCGCTGACTATAAACGGCGATCTTCCAGAAATCGCCGACGTTGATGCCCTATTTCGCCAGCTTGTTTACGAACCTTTGATGAAAAGCGACAGAATACCCGCTGAGAAACTTCCAGTCATTGTTTTAGATGCAGTTGATGAGTGTGGAGGGCTCGATGGGCAGCGTTCCGACAGCCGAAAAGCTCTTATACAGACGCTGAGGCGCTGGTCAGAGCTTCCTGCTGGATTCAAGCTTATTATCACCAGCCGACGAGAAAGCGACATCGAACAATTATTCTCAACGACTGTGCATCACTCCATCGAGATAGCAGCCAAAGAGCCGATCACTCCGTTCACTCCTTCGAACATTCGAGTCTTTCTCGTACACGAACTCCGCCAAACTCAAGCTCGATATACATCACTGCCTTTGGACTGGCCTGGAGAAAAGGCCATTCTCTCACTAATTGACCGCTCCAGGGGCCTGTTCATATGGATCAAGACAGTGGCTAACCTCATAAAGCGCGGAGCACCCCGGCGAACCTTGAGACAAATCCTCAGCCACGATACTGAGGGAATGTCGGGCCTTTATACTTGGATTCTACACGCGTCTTTTCCGGACTCGATCGAAGAAGACACGAAGGATTTCCGGGCTGTTTTGGGGGCAGTGATTTTCATGAAGGAACCCTTTGACAACGCAAATCTTGCGCGGTTCCTCTCGATAGATGAGCCCACCATGGAATATATCTTCACAGAACTACAGTCTGTACTAGATTGTGGAACTACAGTACGAATTTACCACCGGTCATTTGTGGACTTCCTGCTCGACTCAAACGACTGTCCTGCCTTCTTTCTCATCAATAAGGAGTACGAAACCAGCAACCTCGCATTATGCTGCCTATACACTATGGAAACACACCTGAAGTTCAATATCTGTGAGCTGGAGTCATCCTCTGTCCGAAACGAGGATGTTCCAAATCTTGCTCTGCGCATAGATAAATGCATACCTCCCTATCTTTCGTATTCATCACGTTATTGGGCCAGCCATTTAGCCGAAACCGCACCTTGCAGAGGTATAAATAACAGCCTACAATGCTTCATGGATGATCTATTTCTTGCGTGGTTGGAGGTACTAAGCCTCACCAAACAAATGGATATTGTATCAAGTATGCTACAATGTCTTGTGGACTGGTTGCGAGTAAGTCTCCTACTCTATATTGTGACGATCGGCACAGAAAAATGACATATTCAAATAGATAACAAATCAAGAGGACTCGCTCGCAGTGGACATGCAGAAGTTTGTGGCTACATTCGCAAGCGCCATGTCCGAAAGTGCACCCCACATCTATATTTCTGCACTTCCATTTTCACCTCGATACTCGGGTGTATCAAAACAGTATATAAGGCATTATCCACAGACACTCACGGTCAAGCGTGGTGGATACAATAGCTGGCCAGTTGTTCAAATTAATGAAGCTGGGCAGAAAGGTAACGTCGTTTCAGTTGTTTTTTGACGCATACTGAAGATGATGTGCTCCTCAGATCATACTGTCGAAGTAATAGGTACCGAAACAGGCGAGACGGTCGTAGGTCCATTGCAGGGCCACATTACGTCGGTCTATTCCGTCTCGTTCTCACCAGATGGGAGACGGATAGTCTCTGGTTCTTTAGACGATACGATCCGAGTATGGAATTCAGAAACGGGTGAGACAATCCTAGGTCCATTAATGGGCCATGGGGGCCCGGTTTACTCCGCCTCGTTCTCTCCAGATGGAAAACGAATCGTCTCTGGCTCCGGGGACCACACACTTCGAGTATGGGATGCTGAAACGGGGCAGATGGTCCTAGGTCCGTTGCAAGGTCATAATAACTGTATCTGGTCAGCATCATTTTCGCCAGATGGAAGAAGCATTATCTCTGGCTCTGCGGACCATACAATTCGAGTATGGAACGCCGCAACAGGAAAGAGGATCCTAGGCCCATTGAGAGGTCATAATGCTTCCGTCAGCTCCGTCTTGTTTTCGCCGGATGGACGACGAATCGTCTCTGGCTCCGATGACCATACTATTCGAGTATGGGATGCCGCAACAGGTAAGACGATCTTGGGCCCGTTACAAGGACACAGTGCTTCGGTCAGATGTGTGTCTGTCTCCCCAGACGGGACAAAAATTGTCTCTGGTTCTGAAGATAATACGATTCAAGTATGGGACGCTACAACGGGCGATACAGTGACAGATTCGTTGCAAGGCCATAACGACTTAGTGTGGTCTGTGTCGTTCTCTCCGGATGGAAGAAGAATCGTCTCTGGATCCGAAGACCGTACAATTCGAATATGGGATGCCGAAACTGGAGAAACGGTCCTGGGGCCAATGCAAGGTCACAGAAACTCGGTCAACTCTGTCTCGTTCTCGCCAGGGGGAGGAAGAATCGTCTCTGGATCTGATGATTGTACAGTTCGAGTATGGGATGCCGAATTGGACGAGGCGATCACAGGTGCGTTGCAAGGTCATAGTAGCTCATCCATTCTTACTCATTTTTCTCCAGGCGGTTGGCTATTTCCCTTCGGCTCTGATCTGGAGGTGTTAGATACTTGTTTAAAGGATCGATTGGTACGCTCTTTTATTACTGCCAACAAAACGCTGTTTAATGAACGTGATTTTAGACTGATGCCTCCTCAAAATTTCGTAACATCCATGAAACGATGGATGGATGGGTACTAGGTCCAAATTCCGAGCTATTATTCTGGGTCCCACCCGCGATTCGCCCTCGGCTATGCCCGCCGAATAATGTACTCGTGATTGATAACCAGCAAGTGTGGACTATTGTAGATCTCATGCATTTTGTTCATGGGGAGGAGTGGTCTCGCTGCAAGGAATGCCGTCCCACTTGGGTAATCCAAAGCGAGAATTAGCTCATCATATATAATTGTCTGTCCACCAGAGTGCTGGACCTCTATAACGATTAGCAGACTATTTTGTCATAGTAGTTTCTTATTCTATTCATACTTGTCATATTTTCATGGAAATTACCAATCCTGGCGTCTTGGACTGAAAATAAGGGCCCAAAGAAATCTTTAAAATGGACGCGAGAGTGAAGGAGTAAAGAATTCGCATCTGTACGAAGTAATAGGTACTCGCTGGCTAAAGCATATGCGCAAGGTAGATGAGCATCCGTATAGGCTGTCAGGTCACTGACATGCTTCCGGCTTTCGACGAGTATAGAGAGGTTGGTTATCTCGCAGAAAGTCTTAGATTGGCGCAGGTATGAGGTAGATGTTGCAATGCCAGTGTCTCTTCTTTTATTATATTGGTAGCATGCGATTATATAGGGCCTGGGTATCTGCCGTGACTGGCGCGGTATCGGATATTCGGATGACTAATCGGAGCCTGACTTGGACCCGGCCACGAAACCGAATGTCCCGACCTATTCGAGGACAGAAACACAGTGCAAATTACGGCGTTCATGTTGGGTTACATACAGGTCTACAGTGCTATCTCTTTCAACTGCCGAATGAGCTCCTCGCCGAGCTTGCAATGTGGTTGTCTCACCCAGTCGATCTCCTATCACTCGCCATGTCCTCAAAGCATCTCTATAACCGACTAACCGGTTCAAATGCGTCACTAATATGGCAAAGGACCCGCGCTATGTTCCAGCCGGATCCTGTCCCGGACCCTCCAGGCGATCTCACCGAAGTAGCATGGGCTACCTTCCTGTTTGGACCACATCCATGTCATACTTGTGGACGACGTACGTTCGATCCGCCCTTTAGCTTTGTTCATAGGCTGCACTTGTGCAAAGTGTGTACCACGTTTGAACTGTGACATGTGGCTCGCCATAGTGATTGTACATAGACATGTGCTACTCCATCAAAGGTCGAATCATCCGCGTAAATCCTAAATTATGGAGGTTGCCCCAACTCACCTTGTCAATAGGTTATTCACGACCATGGACCGTCTCGTCAACGACGCAAATAAAATTATTCCTGTCTCTAATGCAGACGCCACCTTTAATACGTCTACTTTAGCCCGTTATCTTCACCACAATACTCCAAAACTAGAGTCCTCTCGGTGTAGTGTTATTTGTAAGTCCCTTCCGTATTATGCAAGTAAAAGTTAAACTCAAATTCAATCAGGGGCGGACTTCGATCCTATTATGTGTGGTTATAGTGCAAGAGCCAGCCGCTCCACTCTTGACACGCTCACTGATACTGCCGATCCGGTGGACCTAATCCTTCAAACTGTCCAGGTGAGGGATTTACCTATTAATTTCCATCCAATACTACAACTTTCTCGCCTAGAATCTGACTGTTACCCCAAGGGAAGGTCTTACCAAGGGGCTCGTAAAGGTTGATTATCTTTACCACCGAGTAACCAATGATAACCAGGCATTTTAAGGCGTATGATGACTGCTTAAAGTGGTCAATGCTAATACAAGCGCATGTTGATGACGCCGATCAGAAGGTGATCCAAGGGTGGGTCACAGAATATATCTTGGAATTTCCTCACCTTTTTTCCTCAGCGTGAGAGAATGGGCCTCTGCAGAGTGTCTACGATATGACGACCTTAAGTCCTGTCAAAAGTTCAAAGAACTATGGGGAATTGTGAAAAGAGGGCGACTTACTAGTATTACCTCGCGTGAGTTATTTGTCTATCGACAATAAACTGGGTTAAATTTATACTCTTTTAGTTCTCAATGATCACCGTGATGAGATTGCGTCCCAAACTATACGAATCCAATCCTCCCGGTTTCACACGGTTCAATCAAAGGCCAACGATGAGCGAAGACAGGCGATAAAGCAGCACTATCTGGCTAAAATCGCTTCACAGAAACACAGTCCATCTTTATCGAAATTTCTATCATTTCCAGCAATCAAATCTCTCATAACAAATGCGTCCGGAGACATTGCGCATACCTTGAAGTCAAGGACAATTCAAGACCTCATAAGTGCCGAGGTGCGCTCATGGCGTGAGCATGCAAGACAAGAAGTACAAGTTCTATTGGGGTCTGACCGAGATTTTCACGGGAAGGCCGCTGGAGAGCCACCGGAATGGGACTCGTTTCAGATATTAGTGCCCCTGGAGGAACGATGCACAAGCCTTTTTACCTGTTCAAAATGCAGCAACCTGGAGGGAAAATACAAGCGAGCAGGAGTGCTTGATTTCGGAGGGCTTTGTGGGCACGAATGCGTTATAAAACACAGAAATAAAGCACAAAGACCGAAATGGGCAGTCGGTAAGCTTGAGTTCAAATACGCGAGAGGTGCCTAAAATTCATCTATTTAGCGAATTTCAAAGTGGCAAAGAGAGCCCAGGAGATCGTTGCGACTATGATACAACTCAAGAAGCGTAGTATTGCATATACTGGTACCAACTTCCTCCTTGGCAACGGTGGAGAATATATACGTGAATGGATATGTGGAAACTGCGCAATAGGCCCGATGTGTGTACAAGACCTGGTCAGTTAGGTCCCTCCAGGCAATCGAGAGATGGCCCGCCTCACCTCGCTTTACTGATACTTCACCGTAGGTCTGGCATTGTCAACGACATGACGAACAAAATATCTCCTTGACGTTGACTCCAGTTCGGAAAGGCCGAGGATATTTTTCATTTGCCCAGTCTGCGTCGGGAAAACTAGAGGAAGATAGAAAAGAAAAGAAGTTTCGTTGTGCACATTGCTTAGGGGTGGCGGAGGATCCGGTACAACCTGGCTTAATGAACGTTGATGGCATAAGGAGTCACCTAAAATCCAAGTAAGCCGTTCAAACTTGGTTATTTTACTATTGCTCATTCGAGAATCGCAGACACGATATTAGTAATCCTCGGAACAACGACATCTACCTGGTTTATGAGGAGGGAGAAGAGTAACTTTCGATAAACGTGATCAAGCGTCTTTTGAGTCTATTCTCTTCCTCGCCAAGCGCCTCCAGCGATCTTGTTTCTATTCCACACACTTATTCTCTTGGAATAATATGCCATATATTGTCTCAAATACTCTCTAGTTAGAGGCATCACCGTAGCTGGTCAGGTGTTATTGATGAATAAACACAGTAGTCACTATCTGTACCTTCCTGCAAGTGGAAATGTGTAGTCTCATCCCAAATTTTGATAGATCCAAACCCACCATTGGCCCGGCTATGAGGCTAATTGAATCCTGGTCCCAGCCACTTGGCCGGCCCCTCACTTATGGACGAGGCCACTCCACTCGATACACCATCTGAATCACAAGCCGGATATGGAGATTCGACTAACCTCTTTCAGGTGGTCGATCGTGACAAGTGAGCGCTCCTCAAGAAGACCTTAGTTGGAACTCTGATCATTTCCTCTCTGCGCCGGAAATCCTCACGTGAATATCGTCCTTTGCAACTGTACTCTGATCACCTCATCATTCTTTATCATCTAATCGATGAAAACCTACGGCTGTATACACGCGTCTCTTATGTAACGCCGTCCTCGTTTGTGCGATCGTGGCGCGAAAATGCTATGCCCCTAGGGTTAATGGACTAAATCTTACTGTACCCGAAGATGCAAAAGAACTCATCAAAAGCTGGGATATGCGGGAGAATACCGAAAAGTATGTGGACAGTGGCGTTGATGATCAAGTAAGCACGTCAACAACCGCATCTGAATACAGTTCCTGACACTTCGTTGCTCTCGCTTTGATTGTGATCTTGTTCTGATAGTTGATCATCAACGTCCCGTTTACGCAAAACGTTCGGCTACGATCAGTTCTGCTGAAACTCGGTATGTTCGGACGCGTTACAGTTTCTATTGACTCATTCATTGATTAGGACATGGGGAATGGGCACCACAGCGGTTGAGGCTCTACGTGAACCATCCATCGGGTGTTGGGTTCGACGAGGCGGACTCATTAAGAACCCAGCTGGATATAGCTCTATTACAGGGACAGAGTAATGTGACGGAATATCCACTGCGGGTGGCAGCATTCTCCAACGTATTCAGTATCAGCCTCTTCTTTGTGGGTTTGCCGTCCTTCCTTTACTCCCGTGCTGAGTAACATTACAGAGTGACGCAGTTGGAGAAGAGGTGACGAGGATGTACTATGTGCGTATGCCAAGGTGGTGGAGCTGTTCCTTGGAGTTGACATTTACGTCAGGTCGGATTCAAAGGAGACGCACGACAGCCCACTAAAGACCCAAATACTCATTTGGATATCGCAGCTGAACATAGTGCGGATGCCAAAGTGATTGACCGCCTCACGGAGAAGAACAACACCCAGGTCCAAATACGTTAGAGATTGGTCATCTAGTCATTTCTATACTATTTATTAATTTTTCGAATTTAAATTTAAATTTCCTGGATATTTTCCCCAATTTGGGCAAAGGGGCGGCCTCTCACGAACAAAGCAAGGCAAACTAAATCCCTTGCGTGCTGCCACTTACGCTCGTGGTAACTTGGTGCTGACCGTTTCGGGCCTTGCTTTTGGACCAATCATGGACACTACGTCCAACGACTTTGGGATCGACCTCGCCAACTTTGACATTCGAGATTTTGTGCGAGAAGGCGAGGGAAACAGTCTTTTCGACGAGCAGGCCGATAAGACGAGGCAGCAGCAACAGCAGCCTCAACAACAACGTTCTCATCAAAATATGAATACTGGATATTATGGATACCCACCGGCACCGTCTGATTTGAGTGCCAATAACAGTAATAATATCGGAGGCCTCTCGATGCCAACCGCTCCATTGTCTTTAGAACAGCTCAATGCGCTCCTGAACATGGGAATCGGTCAAGCGACGCTCGAGCGGGATGGAGCGAGCACCGCGAACACTTCGCAGCTTCAGGCCGATCAACTAAAAGAGCAACTCGCTCAGCAAATAAAGCTTCAACAGCTCCAGCAACTCCAAAATCAGATCCTACAGCAACAGGTGAAAATTATTCATATTTTTTTAAAGGCCATCGCTAATGAGAATTGATTCCGTGTGTGGCCACAGATTCAGCTCCTCACCGCGGGTGCACGGGGCATCACCAACAAAGAAGTCCAACAGCTACTCACCCCAGGTACATATTCTCTCCGATTACGTTATTTTATTTCTTTTTTTATTATGCCGTCATTATGCTCGAGACGGCATCGGACCGAAAGGCACCGAATGGCGGCCATTTGAGATGGTGTCGATCCACGATGGCCACTCACTTGGAAGACAGCTGCTCACGGCGCCGCGTCATTTATGCGTACTTCTCTCTTCATTGACTGACGAGCCACGCCCTCGCTTTAGCCTCGACCGATATACGTTCTGCCAGCCAAAGTACTCAAGTCTCGCCGAATATCTTACCCCCAGGCATGTTTCACGGCATGAACATGCCTTCTCCTCACCTCCATCCGGCAAATCGGATCCAACATGCCCATTTCAATTCTCATTCGACAATGTCTGCTCCAGCCTCACTCGCCTTTGAGATGCCGGGACACCCTCAGGGTGGCCCCCAGTCACCTGCCAGTGACTTCCTCACCCCCTTGACCTCTCCCGTCTTCCCCGCAGAGGGACCAAGGAGAGGAAAGCGCGGTTCAGAGCCCTTTGTCGGGCAGTACAACGACGGGGCGAATGGAGCAGGCGCACGAAAACGACTCGCCCATTCCGATTCGTACGGAAACTTGGGCTTGAACATGAGCATGGGCACGGTCTCTCCCGCCCTACTGAGCAGGCTACCCAGGCAGCGGAGTAGGAACAACCTCAGTGTAGACGGAGGCTCTATGGATACCCCCTCACCAATAGATCTGAGCATGCCACCACCCAGCGGACCCAACTCAATGTTCCATACCCAATCACATTCCATGTCGATGGGGTCCTCTATGGGTGGAGAGATGCCACTCACGATCCACGTCTCCGAGCACCATCGCCCACCATCTGGACCGCCCTCCTCCGCCACTTCGACGGCCGCAACGTCCACCACAAACGTCAGCCCGGACCTCATGCCCGCCACTCCATCCCTCATCATGAACATGAGCGGTCTCTCGCTACCCCCAGGCTTGGTCCCACCCATGGACCAATCTGGCCGCCGAGAACAAGACAAGCCGGGAGGAGCGGGAGGAGCAGCAGCACAACAACAACATCCGAGCGCCGAAGCCGAGAACCCATCTCAGACCCAAACTCGACGGGGCAAAATGGCAACGCGCTCCAGGGCACTATCGACTTCGGCCACAGCCACGGTGAACGCGGCATCCTCTACGACCTCGAAGCCACGCCGCAGTACCGCCGGCACATCGACGCGGGGTACCTCTGCCGGTGTGCGCAACAGCGGAGGCGGAGGAAGCATATCCTCCCTTCCTGGACCGAAGATCAAGTCGACGCACAAGGACGCAGAGCAGAAACGACGAGATTCACTCAAGACGTCGTTTGACGAACTACGTCTCTTGCTCCCGCCCATCCCGCTCTCTTCGTCTACAGCCACGGGTCCCCTGGCAGGGCTTGGACTGGGTGGAGACGATTCAGACGACCCACCGCTCCCGGGCGCTATGCCGCCTCGTGGGCCTCCCCGTGGTGAAGGGGATGGTCCAAACAAGGGCGTGAGCAAGCTCGTCCTACTTAGATGTGGAAACGAATTCATTCGGGATTTGGTCGGGAGAGTGGGGAGACGAGACGAGGAGATTGTACGACAGCGTCAGGAATTGAAACGGCTCAGGACCATGTTGGGTATGCCTAGTATCGACGAACTAGAAAGAGATTTGGAAAAGGAAGACGAGTGGTATAGGGAAGAGAGGAGACGGGCCAGGAAGAAGAAACAAGAAGAGGAAGATCGGGATGAGGGCATGGCGGACTAATTATCTATCGTAGAAGATTTTCGAAGGGTTGTATTCCTCACTAGAAAGCATGCAAAAGCCGCGGATATTATGAATGGCAGTCAACGATCTTGTGGATCTTCATTCTTTCACCTCAGCTTCGTTCGACTTGCTGGTCAAGGATCTGCTTTTTGTAAGCAATCAACCCGATTTACTCTAATTACTTTGAGCTAACTAATCATAGATTCTTCCTGCATTCATTCAAGCTCAACATGGCGGCCTCTTGGTCCTGCAAGATTGTGTACTCGTCCGATGAGGAGCAGGAGATATACGACAAAACCAAAGATACAACCACTCTTCCTTCTGTTTCTCGTCCTTTACGTTATGCGATCACAATGTCGTCTGGCTCGTCGGGAGCAGACACATTTAGTTCCATGTCAGAATCGGATAGTCTCTCCTTTTCAGAACCTAGTACACGAGCTGGGACTCCTCCAGAAACCCCAGCGGCTGTTCGTTCTGGCAAGAGTCTCCTTTCGCCACCCCTCCAACTCTTTCCTTCTTCTCGCTGTATCAGCCCTCTCGCATATGGAAACGACTTGGATTATGACGCCGAAACTGAATCGAGCTTTGCTAAACTTGCCTTGGATTCCGGAGGCTCGTCGCCCTGGGAGGAACGCGGCGAGGATGCGGCTGTTGGTCGCAATGTGTCCTGGGATCCACGAATCAAACTTTTCGCTGTCAACACATCAGAAGAAGGGGACGAGGCAAGAGGCCTGTCAGACGCGTGTGCTTTACCTGACCATCGAGAGGATTTGGAGCCGGGAAGTGTGGACCTCCCTGTGCCTCCTCCAACACTTCGGCGCTCTCGACTCCCTCCCCCACTCGACCTCAGCTCCATCTCGTATCCACAAGCGAAAGCACTGCGGGAGATCCCGGCGGTACCATTCAGCTGTGACTCTCCATCGACGCCAGTCAGACGTCCCTACACAACACCATTAGTACACGCACCGGACCCGAAGCTGGCGGTAGAACTCACCCAACTTCCCGCTACCGCACCTCCACTGATCATGCCAAGAGCCCCCCGTATCCGACCTTCAGTTCCCGCATTCGAACGAACGCCTTCTCCGCTCCTTCTTCCTTCCCCATGCATTCCTTGGTCCCTTGACGAAAGTCTAACTTCCACTGCGTCCACACCGTCCACTCTCGGGACTCCGACCTCTCCTTCCTCCGCATCACCTGTAACTCGTGGGAGGAAAGGTGTTCCCAAACCACGACGGGTATCACTTAGTCAAAAGATTGCTACGCTACGACAAACCTCGGCACGCGCTCCTATCCCGCCGAGCCTACAAAACTCTCCTATCCTCGCCCAAGTGTGCTCTCCACGTATGACAAGTGATCTCTCACCCGTTTTACCGGCAGAATTTGACTCTTTTGGGAGTGGGATCTTATTGTCGCCGGTTCAAAATGTGGGAACCCCTTTGCGAGTCCCAATGAACCCCTATTTCGCCCATGAGACCCTCGCAGCCGTAAAAGGCGAAAGAATCTCCTCAACCAGCTTCGAAGAGTTGGAAGTTTGCTGGCCCGTCACAGCTGCGGATGTGAACAGTCTCTGAATATGCTCGGCGGGGCGCTAGCTATCAGCTTCCCAGTGGCCGTTTTGAACGGGATGTAGCTTTAGCATAGTTCAAGTATCACTATACATAGACAATCATAGTACGAGGTGCCTTGGTTATTCATGATCTCAGGGGAAGTATGCATGTTATCTAATAATGTCAGGTGAATCCAACCAGGTTGCACATGGCGAAGGGCGAAGGGAGAAAGGAGGAGGTCAGGGACCCGAAGGACAAACAAAGTGTAAAGCTGGAGCTGATTGTTGGGGCTCCGCCGAAGTGGGCGCTAACGTTAAATAAGGATATCGATCACGTTTGCACCGCACCGGTCACGTCCTGATCAATACATATGATGATATAGACAACCAGCGGAGAGAAAATATGACAAATCTACGTGCTTTTGGACTCTATTATTTTGCAATTGCTCGGCCTAGATCAAGAGCCACAACGCGGCTCCCCATGCGTAGCTTGTCCACCCTGAGGACTCAAAGTTGTTCCAGATCCTCAAGAGTCTCGACTTTTGGGTGCATAGCCTCGAACTAGACAAACGCCTCGTTATGATATGATGGAGCAATACATCTCACTATACAAAAGCAAATTCAAATCTCCTTTGTCTCTTTAGGCCTATTCGATCCGAATGCTCAGCTCGTGCTTGTCGAGCGTACGCCGCCGCTATTGAATTCACCACTTGATGCCATACTAGATCAATATATTTTTCAACCTGTTCCTGAAAGAAGTCATGTCTCAGTCGGAGCCGAAGTGTTCTTTGGCCGGCCGAGCCTCCACTGATTTGATCATTGCAAAATCTCGTGCATTTGAGCTGTGCTTTGGTAACGCGAGCGCGCACAGTTTTATGATAATACGTTGGATCAAGTGCTTGGTTATTACTGATCATTTGGCCAGGCCATTCTAGACGAGGGACTCCGGTGAGAAGACGATGGCCCAAACAAGGCCAAGGACGCGTATCCTCTCAAAGCTGATGACATACTTAGGTTATAAAAACAGAATAAAAGCCCCCTTGCTCCATGCATACGGGGGACCAGATTCATCATGCAGCGAGTCGTCTCTTCTAGCCTCCCACAAAGCCCCCTTTTTGCTGATACATACCCTTCAATCTTCGTAAGGGAGAGAATAGATCTTTCTCCGCCAGAATTTTCTCAGAATGTCTTCTTGATGACGCCAAGCAAATCTTCCGCTCCCCAAGCTACCCAGCCCACGAGTATTGCCGAAACATCTATAGATTATTCCTCAATCAAGATCGGGGACGACGTCTTTAATGCGAATAATTTGCTGGAGTCTGCAGACCTTCTACCCAGGTTTGACTGGAAAGACCCACCAGCCCGTGCTCATCCAGCTCACGACTACAGTACCCATAGCCGAGACATTACATCACAGTTAATGCTTCATACAGCCTATTATGAACCACTTCCTGCTTTTCTCCCTCCAACGGACGTTATATGTGTCGTACATGATACGTCTGCGCTCGTTTATCAGATGGTAACCAATGTGCCGAAACGCAGGCTTACCCATCAATGCGAGATATGCCAAAAGGCATATGATAGAAGAAGCCGCTCACAAGCCTGCCTTAACCGGCACCTTCAACTCAAACCGTTTATATGTGGAGGTGCCTGCCAAAAACCTAATTGGTCCGTAAACCCCATCACCAGTCTCGCTTCAAACATTAACAACTCCTTGAGTACAGTGGATCAAAATTTGATAACATAGATTACCTCCAGAAGCATCTTCGTCCTGAGAATGAACGCTACGTCCTATGTCCTGTGTGGTAAGTCACATACCCAAAGTATATGCTTAATATTTAACCTCGCTTCATGCAGCTTCAAACGTATATCAAGACAAAACTTAGCAAGGCATGCCACCTTGCATCGCGCTTAATTGAACCGCCCTCGATATTTTGTGCTTAATCAACGACTGGGCGCCCGCGAGCTCTGGAATAAAACTAATATTCAAATAAAAGACTCTTCTACACATTAAAGGAAGGATTGATACTCTGCGTACCTTAATTAGTTAATGAAACCGCATTCGCGGAGTTTTGTCAATCCGAGAACCGGCGCAATTCGTCGAATACAGTGGAAATAAAATTACCAATGACTATCCTAAGCTTTATACGCGTCCATACTATCTATCCTCAGGAACCCAATCTCTCCTTCCTCCGCGCCACCTGTAATTCAAGGACGAAACGTATTTGCCGACCACAAATTACATCGTGCGGACAAAAGACTGCTCCGTTAATACAAGTTTCGGCACCTGTCTCTATCCCCACCGAACCTACAAAACCCCTATCCTTGCGCAGGTGTGCCCTATTTCGCTCATGAGACCCTTGCAGCCGTAAACGACGGATCATTTTCCTCATTTAACCTCGAGGAGCCAAAAGTTTATTGGCCAGTCGCAGTACGGGTTTGGACAGTCTCAGAACCATGCTAGGTGGTCTGCCCGCCTGTTATTGGCCCTCTTGACTGATGCATAGCTTTAGGACGATTGAAAATTACTGTATGCAGTATGAAGACAACCATAGACGAGCTAATTTGACTGATCAGGATCTTAAGAGAAGTGAGCTCGTTCTCGGCAACGTCAGAAGATTTTGCCAGCTTGCACATATATGGCCCTGCCTGTCTCTTTCTTTCTGGTCTCTTCACATAACTATTTGAGCAGTGCTTTGAATCAAATCTTATGAAATATCCCGTCGACACAATGACATTACTTCTATTGGCTGTATTTTCTCTGACAGAGGAATTGGATTGAGGAAACTGCGGAATGGGCTGATCTTTAGAGCCGGTTAGACGCGAAGCAGAAAAGAGACAGTGAATAAGGCCCGAGGCAAAAATCGTATGTAAGGCTGGAAGTGACTGGGGCCCCGTAGAAGTTCGAGCTAACGTTAGGGATCACGTTTACATGGCACCTGTCGTAAAAGTGCGCGTCCTCGTTATTAATAATACATATTATGATAAGGTCAACCAATAGTTAGAGGAATAGGACCCATTTTCAGACCTTTGACTCCATTGTTTGTTCGGGGTGGATCAACAGCCGCAGCACAGTCCACTGTGGACATAATTGGGTCACCAACTGTGGAAACTGCCGAAAGACCGAGTCGACACATCACGTTTGCCTTGCCAAATGCTAAGCCTTCAAACATCGGAAGACCCTAATAAGAGTAACCATTTTATATCTCTAAAATACTCTCGAAACGTCCATTAAAGACATCATTAATGGTCTATCAAAGTGGCTGTTGTGTGTCAATAATATGGCCATCATACCTGTTATTGCTTTAACTGAAATGATCTAACTTTAATTAATAAGAATTACGCGGTAGTAGTAGAAGAATTCGGCGCCTCTAGAGAGGCACTTGTTGTTTTGGACTTTTTTGTAGACTACACGGTAAGAACCGACAAATAATACCCAAAATATTTTGTCGTAATTTCAAAGACGATTGACACCATAATATGTCGTTAAGATCACTGTAATTACCGACACTCATCCGGTCAATATACTCAGCCATTGGTTGGGGTTTCCTGTGTTCGCAAGCACACGCAAACACTGCCAATTTTGTCATATTAAGATTTGGGGCTTTAGCGACAATATAGGGTGTAGTTGGCTGGACGATCGAGACAAAAATACCAACATGATTTGGGAAGCGCTTAAGCTTATAATAGTGATATCGTAAGGAGAATAGGTGAACAAGTCAGGTTATTACAGAGACACTATCCACTCATTATGTGCGCTGGAAATAAAGAAATGGGAAAGCAGTGTTCTTCTCTACGCTCAGACGCGGCTGACATGAATAAGATGGAAGAGAAACCTACGAAGGTACTCCTAGTATCCTTGTTGGATAAGCGTGTTTCCCCGCTGATAAGAAAGAGACTTGGAGAGGATTACCTTGCCATGCTTGGGTCGGGAAGATTGGGCTCGTCTCCATTCCAACCCAAACTTGGGTTCTCTGATTTGAGCCTACCCGCGATTGCTTTTAGAGCATATGGTAATGGCAAGGGTCCTCTGGCTATTGTGCGACATTGAGGACAGGTGTAAGACCGACAGCACTGTGCGCAATAGACGTGTCCGCACGGATACCTTATAAGATATATTATTTCCGTGTCTTAGAGTAATGGAAAACGAACCTACATCCTTGGTTCAATCATGCATTCATAACATATCGAACACTGGCACTCAGATGCTATGTCGCGAACCATCTGGATGAATTCGGGAACTCAGCATAGCACACATCTATAGAGAAGTTAGACGGAGGCCCACCTGGAGCATCTGTAAGGCAAAGTCATGAAGTTGTTCGTAGTTTCGACTTTGTGCCTCCAAACGCTGGGCCTGCTCCAAAAGGTCCTGGACGCATGTGAGAACAGCGGAATAATCAAGGGAAAGACTCACGTTGAGGAGAAACTCGATTATTGAGCGATTGGAAGAGCGCTCCTCCTCCAACTGCTTCATTTTCTCCTCGGAGGTAGTCATATCATGGTCACAAGGATCTGATATGACCTGAAGTGGCTCGCCTGCTGCAGCTTGAGTATATCCGATGCCAGTCTAATATATTATATGTATGTGATTTGAGACCTAATGTCTCGCTGCATGAGGCTAAGGGCTCACAAGGGAGAACGGGACATCTGTGACAGGATGATTGTAGTCCATGGGTGGGAATAGACGAGCTCCTTTAGATACCATTGATATCAGCTCTTGAAATCTACAACGATGATGAGTCGATTTAGATACATACCTTGTTAGATGGTCTGCCAAATATGAAGATTCGGGTTCAAAGAACAGGGAAGATACGCAATAGACAGCAAGAATCACTCGAACCCTCTTTATATCCCCCGCTAAGCACTCCTACATACGTTGCGACCCAGCTTGATTCCACCTATCGTTAGAGGGTCATTATATCTACACGGGTAGGTAGACCTATACCTATAGCCATTAGCATAGTTAAAAGCTTGGTCACCCTCCGAGGTAAGCCCACCTATGCAGGTGGTGATGGAAGGATCGAAGCTTGGTCCTGCCACCAACCACAAAGCGAGGGTCACCTACGCTTTGACCAGAGACAATGGTGAGCTGAATCGTGATTCTCTATGCCACCATGAAGGTGGTAAGTTCTCCAAGTTTAGTAGACCGAAGTCCGCCAGGGTAGGTGTCTTCTACCAAGCGCTGTGGGTTCGTACCAAAATCTCTCCCAGTACATTGGTGACCATCCCTCGGCTCAAGGTAGTAAACCTCTTATATAAGGGAATAGTCCCATTCCGACCATGCTCTACTGCTCTACGATCCACCTTAGTTTAATCCCTTATTACGCGCAGCCTCGATAGGTGTATTCACATGCACACTAATAGAAGATACATCTGTCGTTGTACAGCTAAGGGGTGCTCGTCTCAGCCTCAGGGATTTCGATTACTCAGCAGGCACAGACTGCAACTGCATCGGGAAACCGAACTCCAGACCGTAAATGCGGATGGAGATCTTCACGATGACACACGTCACTTCTTGGACACGGTTAAACTTCAACGTGTCGAACATATGACGGATTTGCCTCCTCTCCATACTCTTGTTTTCGTCGACAATCTCCCTCCTATCTCCAATCTCGACATTTCGTCCCTTTCCAACATTCTTAATCCCACTTACATCGTAAATCAACCATACCTACTTCTCAACCACTGGCAGAACAGGGTTCTAGGAAATATTCTGGAAGTCCCAGACCACGACCTTGTGACAAGGGACCAGCTCACTTCGTTGAGGGATCAAATCATAAGCGATTCTCGTAGGCTTTCTGCCACACTTTTGATCGAACTCGATTCGCGTAGACAGGACGCTTGCTCGGCGAGCATTCTCAATGGCTCACGTTTAGTACCAGCATTAATCGAAGGAGAGATTGCTCTGTATGTTCGTAACTATCAATTTCCAGTCGAACTAGCGTTTGATAGAATGGATGCGACACAAATACCAGAAACAGCACTCACCCGTGTCCATCACCGCAATGCCGCAACACTAGATCAGCTTCGCTGGGCCGATGCCGTTTGTGATGAGATCCGTAGAAACATTCATACCAGCCTTTCGTCTGAACGAGCTTCCGAACTGATACGGGGCCTCGAGGAACACGTTCAGAATATTAGAACCAACATAGCCTATCTTCAAACGGTACAATCACGTCACAAAGAAAGTCGCGTTGTTCCCATTTTTCTAAGTAAGTCTGACATGTCTACAATCTAGTGCTCATTTTCACTCTAGATACCTACAAACCACTGCTCCTTTTCGCTCCGGCTGTAGTTCTGACGTCGATGCTCCTGTTGTCCCTCAAGTATCTATACGCCCTCCCAAAACGCTCCGTCCGTAGTATCCTGGCTGCTTTTGCCCATAATATGCCCTCGTATGGAGTGCCTAGCTCTGTGCTCGATAACATGGCCAAACACCCAATCACCTACGAAAAAGTCGTTTATCCAGAGATTCAAGAAGAGCGATTCGCAACTTGTCCAAAATGCTGCAGATTGTATCCATTGGGCCAATCAGGCCTTCCAAGCTCGAAACAGTGCACATTCTATCCACGACAGAAATCCATTCCTTGTGGAACAGCCCTCTGTAAATCGAGAAGAGGTAAACCTGTGCCCATAGCGGTACTTCGGCGCAAACGACTCGGTGATTGGTTACAAGGCTTACTCGCTCGCCCCGGTCTTCTTCTCAAGTTGGATGCAGCATGGAATGCAGCACGGAAACCGATGCCAAACACATTACATGACTTTTGGGATGCTGCTTTCGTACGAGAACTCAAAGGCCCTGATGGAAAACCGATTGCCGACTTCAGCCACAATGAAACCCGCCTTCTTTTCTCCCTCTCGGTTGACTGGTTCAACCCATATTATAACAAGATAGCTGGCAAGAAAGCTAGCACCGGGGTTATTGTCATGACATGTCTCAATTTGCCACCGCAGGAAAGACATCGTGAAGAAAACCTCTACGTTGTTGCTGTGCTACCGGGTCGCCATCAGCAAGCGGATATTAATCCGTCTCTTGAGCCGTTAATTGATGAGCTCCTTTGCTATTGGCATGAAGGGACTTATTTCGTAGGCGTTCCAGGAATTACAGGGCCGCGTTTGATACGATGCGCCTTGGTGCAACTCGTATGTGATCTCCCGGCGGCACGAAAAGTCGCTGGCTTTATGGGACATTCAGCAACGTATATGTGCTCTGTTTGTAAAGCGAGCCTCCACGCACTCGAGGATATCGACAGTTATAACATCCCTGAAATGCAGCGAAAATCTTCTACACATATTCAGCGCGCCCGCGAATACCTAGATACCTTACAAGAAGATGGTATAGAGAGTGCCGAGAGATCTCTGCACCCTAGAACCGATTCGGAGAGCGTTAGATGGAGTGTTCTCAATAAACTTCCATATTGGGACCCAGTCAAATGCACCGTTTTGGATGCCATGCATATGGTTCTTTTGGGAAATTGTCGATTCCATTGGCAGCAGTTCTGGTGTGCCAGCAACGTAGCACGCAAGAAGAAAAGAAAGCACGCATCGGACGGGTTAATAGAAACAACACAAGAAGGCCGGGTTAAGCCTTCGAGTGATTTCTCAGAGGACGATGAAGAAAAGGACATCTCATTGAATCAGGGCCCTGTCGACGCTCCAGGTGGCAAAGTTGTCGCTATTCTTCAACACTGGCCATCACTATCCGGGGCCGTAATGAACAAAACAAGAAGCACATGGCTTTATGGTAACAACAATGCTATCAAGGCTTTGGGAACCGCAAAATTGTTGTGCCTCTTGCGGGAGAATGGCGACAACGTCCCTTCCCTTTACGCGAGAAAGGAGGATCTCGTGGAAAGAACAATTGTACGTAGTCCATGGAGTACCCTTTCTTCTATCTTGAAGCATTTCTTAGTCTCTCAGGGAAAAGTACGACCTCCCAACAACAAGAAAACAGGTCATATCAAGAGCCAGTCGCGCCGACAAGAATTTGGTTTCCGGGAGTGAGGAGCTCCTCGGCGACACCGCACAAGTCGATGTTCCATCCGTCTTCCGTCGGAAATCAGTTCCAAACGAAGGAAACCCCTTTATCTCTCCGGAGGAATTGGACCAGATCCAAGCAGATGTGACCACGATCATTGTGCCCAGCTGGTTTACCAAAGTTCAGCCAACCTTTGGGGAGGTATCCAATGGAAAAATTAAAGCAGATGAATGGAGAAGTCTTTTCTCGGTTTATCTTCCACTCACGTTCCTACGTCTTTGGGCCGGCAAGTACGATCGGCGTCTCCAACTGAAGGCCCTGTTGATATTGTCGATGGTTGTGCAAATAGCGTGCTCTACATCAGTTTCTCGTGAAGCGGTACATCTTTTAGAGTTGATACTGCCTTTATATTTGCGCTACTTACAAATCCTTGGTAACAATACAACTCACCTGGTCCCAAATCACCATCTTTCTCTTCATCTCCCACTTTTTATTCGACTGCATGGTCCATTGAGGACTCATTGGACGTTTCCAGCAGAGCGGCTGATCGGAAAATTACAAAGATCTCTCCGTAATCCTCAAATAGGTGAGGAGGCATACATGTGCCATATCACCTTCCTTGCTCAAGGTTTTGTAGATGACACTGCAGGAACGATGTTCAAGACATTTAACTTGCAAACATGGCTCAAAATGCTATCCCAAGAAGGCTTTCCAACGGCTTCACTACCTCGATGGGTCGGCGTCGGGTCCGAAACAGCGCATCAGGTAAAGGAAGTGCGGCATCCAGTTCCTTTAGCATTACTACAAACGATTGAGGCAAAATACGGTATGGTAGCTGAATGGGCGACTAAACTACAAACATTTTCTACCAGTGGCGTCTCTTATCGGAGTTCGGACAAAGGGGAAATACACGCAGACTCCAACGTGGGATACTTTACAAATGATGAATCTCCTACCTATGTAGTCGGAGTGATTGTGGACATTTTGCGAGTAGCCCTTAGCCAGACGCGTCCAGAAACCGTACTCCTGGTTAAGCGTTACCTACCCGTTACTGAAGCAATTCCAAGCCTCCCTTGTGATCTCTTTGATCACGAAGCTTTACGAATTCTTATCGCAAGTGCCAGTATGGCCGAACAGCCAGAGGTCGTTTTCCTCGATCACTTAGTTGGTCATATAGCCTTTAATAGATTGTCAACTAGTGATGGGGAGTTCATTTTAACGATTCAGTTATCGAAGGTATGTAAGACTTGCATGATAGAGGAAGTAGGGCTCATGCTTAGTCTTTAGGACATCGAGAGTCGTCGCGATTGTAGCATAGTCTGATTTACACGCTTTACTGGCCATAAATAGCTGCTAGGGGCGACGACAAGCCTTAGCCAGGGCAGCGGAGCCGGGAACAGCTATATATCAACTTTAAACATATCAGTTAGCTTCGTTAGTATATTCGTCGTAAGTTTAAACTACCTCGACCTGACCATTTCATTGGTACGTCTTTCTCACAGCTAGCCGTGATTCCGCCTTACCTCCCTGCTGCCAGGCCGGGCGTGATTGGTTTTGTCCCGCTTATTCCTCCTAGCATACCTGCTCGTAGCGACACCTTTGAGAAACCCGACACCTCGGTAATAGGACACATTCGCCTAGTCGCCGCGGAACACGCATAGTTTGGTAACAATCGCAAGCTAAGTTGGTTAGTATCCAACGCAATTGAACCACCCGATAGAGATGCTCACTTGACTTAAGGACGTCTGCCTGAGTTCTAACTACCTTGCTCAGCGCGGCGAGAGTCTGGTGGATACCTCAATAACCGGAGAGATGCATTGAAGGGCACTAACCAACAATAGCACCGCGGGCATGCGATGGAAATACAGGGTGCACGTAATATGGGCCATAGCTGAGGAGTCAACGCAGCTGCCGTTGCTCCAGCTTTGGGTCGCCTTTCGACTCGGCTGGCAGGGAAGAGAGAAGAGGAGGATTCACACCCGTCCGACCGACTTTGAATTTGTGTGAATTCACAGGCGACCAGCAGGCATGGAAGTGGCTAAAGGTCGGATAAATTTGCTCACCAGAAAACTGGTCTTTGTCGGGAATGGACTCCTTCGGACCTGCGGCGGCGGCGGCAGGGACCGGCTTTGGACGAGGGGCTGCGCGAGTGGCGTTGATTGGTGGAGGAGGTGGCGAGAGGCAAGAAAGGCAAGTGACCTCATCGCCACCTGTCGACCCTCAAAGCTTCCAACGCATTATGCAGCCAGGTAATGAACTGCGTTTAGATAACTACAACCCACCGGATAAAACTCACGAAAGAGTACCCCCAATCCTTACTATGTATCGACAAGTACTCTGGTATCGAGGTGGTTTATTACTGACATATTTCGAGGGTATCAAATAATGAGAAGGGCTGGACAACGCCCGACATACAGCAGCGGCAGAAGCCTATCGAGTTTACGAGATGGCAACAACCAAGGTTCGTATACTAATGACTTCCTCGGGTGGGTCGTAATTGGGGATAAAGGGGAAACAAAGGCAAGGAAGGCATTTCATCTACAGTCTTGGTCTCGATCACATGTACAAAGTACAGCGAGCCAATCACAATTCGAGTCTCGGCGTGAATCAATACTATTGATCGGGAATGAATTCAAGCAATAACAATTGAACTAGACATCCACCACCGATTTGGTACCTATTCAGAGAGTGCTCTAAATTCCGTAAGATAACATGATTAGGCTATATTATGACGAGGGACTAATCATCTTCCACGAATTTTGTAGGTCTTTTCAGATTGGCATACACATTGTAAGGTTTTCTGGCATCATATACGATCTCGATTGCTACACGTCCTCTTCGCTGAAACCCTGAGGTTACGTCCAGATCGTTCAAGTACTGGTTGAGCTCATTGCTTCTCCAAGCAGGGAGAAGGACTCGAATGTAATCCCCGTCTTCGTCGCATGTACTCTCCTCAGCGCTCATCCCTGCGGTCCCCATATCCTCAAGAATGTTCGGATAGGGGGCGACACTTTGACAACTAGCCAGTGCATTTTGACGCCGGACAAATTTCTGTGAGCGTAATTGAGGAATAAAAAGTAGGGGAAGACTCTGTTTACTAACATGCCGCCTCCTTTGGCTCCTTCGTTTCTTTTGTGACATTGACGCGGATCTTGGGGATGCACGAGCCTTTCGAAGATATTTGATATGATTGACAAAGGATATCTCTAGCTGACCGTATGTCATCAGTGCTGGATGAATATATGGAATATGACTTATGTAAGAGCCTTTTGAATGGTCATCTATATATCTCCGTGCAAGAGATTTCGCTAGTACTGTGCCGCGTTCGTCGATCATCGCGGCGACATCCTTGGGCCAGTTAATGGGAAGAATTCCATGTGGAATCTTGAGCGCATGTCTCGTATAACTCCGAATAGAGGACTATACCGCATCAAAACCAGAAGTTAGAAGCGGATATACTCGTATGTGTCACTTACCTGCAAGAGTAGAATATCATCTTTGGTCACCATTTGAGGTGTCAAATTGTCAAAATCGTTTGCAATGTTGCCGTCATGGGGCCCAGGTGTGCCCTGTGGTTCGGTAACTGGGGATACTACCTGATCAAATGATTGTGATAAGGAGTCCAGGCGAGAGTGAATAAGCCGTAGGCACTCAGAAAGGTCGTCAAGCATAGGTGCAATTGTCAGACTGTGAGGTCGACAAGCCCAAGGGGCGTCTTGAGTCAGACTGCTTGCTTGAATGATAGAGGCATATTTATTATCAGCACTTAACGTCGGTGGAACGGGCGAAGAGGGCAAGGAAGTGAGGCTTTGCTGATCAGTCGAAGCTTCCGTAGCCATCGCCGTATCCGGGTCCGTATCTTTGACATTAATGCCGACATTCTCACCTCCAGTAGCCGCAAGCTGTCGCTCACGTGGCGGAGGACGATTGTTGCGGCGAGCTGGCAAGGACGTATCATCGTGTCTCATGGCAAAGTGCCGCTTGTCCGTCAATATGCGAACGCTATGGGGGAGTTTATTGCTGGAAAGGGCATTTTCCGATCTATAGAGATCGCCTCCTGATTTGCGATATACATTATGTCGACGTTGATTACTGATTTGCTGTTTCGGACACCTCTGCCTGAGAGGGGGGGAACGGCCAATGCGTTGCCTCTTGGAGAGACTACCGATCGATTCATGCTACCGAATTATGGGTAATGACCTTACATTCCTGACTGATACTTACGTCGATGCTACGTTTGCGCTTCATTGTTGATAGACAAAGAGATATCGTGATCTGTTGGTCAAAACGAGTGAGAAATGGTGGATGGTGGGAGGTCTCGCACCCTCATTTATCAAGTGCACGAGACTGGACGTTATAAAGTCTGGGGTGGAACAAAGGAAGGATTAGATTGGGACCACCAACCAATCCGACTTGGAACCGGGTCATGCACCACGAAAATTCAATCAATTTGTGGTATGGTATGTTGAAAGGTGGGAATTGGACGGATTAATTTCGCTACTCACTGGGGCCAGAGCTCCACAATATCCGTGGTGGGGTATGACAGCACCAAAGATTCGTTGGTGCTCCGCACCATTAAGGTCTCCACAAGCTCTTGCACCAAGACTACCCTCGGTGCTCTCCGTTGATTGGCACCTTGCAATGCCGTTGGTGCATCCACCTACTATCGGTGACCTCCAGTTTACACCTCGGTGCACCGTTGGAATCGCCCTGAGCTCACCGAGATAGTATGTACTCCTAGATATCCATTATGCCTTCGATTTACTATAAAAGCAGAGGGGCTTTCCCCTCAATCGTCCAAGAGACAACTCTTACTCAGATCGCGTTCCATAAATCAACCATGACCAAGACCAATGTAAGCCTTTTTCTTTTGACTGCCTACGCGTTCTGATATACGATTTATGTCCAGACCAAAGAATCCGCCAGACAATTCAAGATCGAGTCCGTGTCGCCATCCATGTCTCCCTCCGCCTCTGTCATCTGGTCAGGGACCGAAAGCGAAGACTACTGTGAAGAGCGCAAAGTTGACGATCGTCCGACACAAGTTCCCCAGCAATCGCCCTTGAAGAACACAACCGAGGATGATGCCCGCGCCCCATTCTCCATGAATCGTCATTTTGAGGCCATGTTCCAGGCTTTCAAGAAGCTTGAGGATATTTCTCTTCCTTCGTTCTATGACACACTCCGTTCTTTGAATGGCGAGCAAGTGACGGATGACCAGATGGCTCCGACCTCTTATGCCAGGCGTACTGTTTACAAGAGGTTCCCTAAGAAAGTCCTGGTGAGTACATTGTTTCCCATATCAAAAGCCAACTTACACCTTGCTGGCTAGACTGGACCGGACGCATGTTCCTACTCCTCGGAGATGTTGATGGTTTCCTTCTCCAACGAACGCAAGATTGAGCCTACGACCAATGTGAATGGAATATACGTTCCCGTTGGTGAAAAGGACACGGAAGCAATGGACACGGCTCATATCTCTGAAACCAGTAGCGGTGTTGACGACGGTGTGCATAAGATGCACAATGCTATGGTGGATTCTATCATGTCTGCTTTGGATGAGATGGAGATCTATCCACCGAAGCAATCCAAGCTGGGACGTTTCTGAAATTATGAGGATTCAGTAATCGAACAGACCGCGAGATATTTGTTTCTTACCTTCCAATTTCGAATACACAGTTTAATTTCACGAATAAAGAGCAATAAGGCAAGCATATCTGAATAGCATTTTATGCGGGATATATATACACGGTACCTTTAGCAGGGCCCTGCCCCAGTCCCCGACCTGTACTCCACTAGCAGCCTCGTATATAGTTCTAGGGTAAGAATAGATGATGTCAGAATAGTATAGTTATTTCAAATCGTCAGCAGCCAGCCCTCGATCTCCAGGTGGTTTGAGTGCTACTGTCGGCGTGGCCACCAGCTTGCACTTCGATTCCATTTTCATGCGCTTCTTATGCATCTTTCTCTCCTTCATCTTCTGAGACCTACTTCCACCCTCTCTCTTCCGTCCCCCTGTCGCGCTAGGCTAGTACTCGTCTTTCTGCCGTGTCTCATCACGAAAGTAACAGCCTTTCTCGTCTTCCTCTCCTAACTCTTCCGATGCTTATTTTTGTTACCCAACCACCAGTTCCTTCATTTCTGCGCTGCGTTTGAGATTTGGCTTGTTTTCCATCCTGCTAGCCTTGAAAACGCGCTTTGAAGGGTGTAAATAGCGAGGAGGTGAACTTCACGCAGGAACTGTTCGCGGATGTTGGAACAGTGTAGATTCGTAATTTCATGTATGTATATCATTGCAAAAATTTGTATATTGTGCTTGTTTTCAACTATAAGGAGTCTAAATATGTGGTAGAAGGTGAGCCATTCAAGGCGACAGAGTATTCGAGAGAGACGGCTTACAACTCTGTGCAGGATCCAGATCAAAACCATGATCTATTCACTTCAGAAGCGCGTCAACCCGGTCCGATCCCTCAGCCTCGACAAGAATGCGCTCCGGCTCTGCCACTTCGAAACTGTTCCACCATTCTTCGTCCTCATAGTGATCGCAGGCGTGGTTTTTCGGTCATTAAAGCATATTATCTCGATTGAGGTCAATATTGGTGAGGATATCAGGTGCCGGGTCGTCTAAGAAACCTGAACGTGTCTAGCCACCATTATTATTAGCGATGGGACTGCTCATTTTTGGGCTGATATCACTTGATAATGATGAAAAACGTACATTTCTAGTGTTTTGATCCGTTTATAGATCATTACTAGGCCGACGCGCGGCCAAGTTGACCCAGGTCAGTCGCCGTTGTTCCATTTTACACGTCTTCAGACATATTCCCCAAGCCTGTAGTCAATGAAATGTTTTATGAAGAATTTTTCTTATTTATTTTCTGATTTGCAGCTCAAAGATAGGGGCTCGCGAATGTGACCTAGTTCAACTTTGCTCTTGGACCTGACCACCACCACGCCTTCTCCACCCCTGAACAATGCATCGCCCACCACTCTCTGAACCTACAAATGCTCTTGGAAGGGCAAACTACTCGCCAAACGCCGAGAGAGAGATGACCTCGTGAACGTCTGAACGCGACCCAGGACAAATATGCCGCTTTAAAGGCAAAATTCAAAGGTATGATGCATTATTGGAGCCTATCGAGTGAATAATAGTGCCTTGACGCATTTAGACGCGTCAAAACGCGTTATATTTGGTTATGCTGATTGCCCTCGCTCGTCACTCTAGAACAGGCCAAGGTCATTGCCAGCGTAAAAAAGGTACCAAAACCAAAGGAACAAGATAGATGCAAGTCTACAAGAGGGGAAGATGGACGATTACGGGGAGGCTGTCGTCTATAGGATGTGATGGCCTCAAGAGTGACAATGCGACCTACAACACTTTTCGAGTGAGTGGCAGTATGCTAATGGGGCTATGACTCACTTGTTTCCACAAGATTTTGTACGCACCCGTTTTCCTCTCGACAAGTACAAGAGGCATGCACCGGTGAAGGCGGCTGTCGATGGTTCAATTGCTGCCAAGGTGAACACCCTCTTTGATCACTCGAGAGAGGTACTAACTAATGTTTACTAGGTCATTGAACAATATCCTCTCCTCGACAACTTCGAAGGTCAGTGGCCTGTGGACGACGTTCTTTGAGAATGCTTCGAAAACCGGCGATCATATGCACAAGACCGCGATGGGGCTCTCTAGGCAGATGCAAAGAAGGATTGATGAGAGTAGAGGATGACCCTCGTAGGAACGAGGGGGAGGGGGGTAGCGAAGAAGCCTTCTTTTACCTACCCTCACGGTCCTACTTAAACCCACTCTCCTACTTACCGTCTCGACTCGTGCATTGGTCAGGCCAAACTTAAAGCCGACTAGCGAGCAAAAGCCGTAGGCTTTTAAGTTTGCCCTTAGGCAACGGGCTCGACGAGAGATCGGGTAGGAAAATGACTTAAATCCGTCAATTCCTTCACTGATGGACAGTCGAGGCGGAGAGGACACTTGTTGCCCGCCCATCGTGCCCAAGCGCCTAGTTATCCCATCCCTCCGCCCTTTCGTCTGCCTCGCCGGCGCCCCAGCACGAGGGATAGCTAGGAGGTTGCGCCACCAAACTTCCCGACCACTCTCCACCTGCCTTGCCTCAAACAAGGCGAGAAAACTCAGCCCATCATGGATGGAAGTGAGTTCAATGGTATACATCATTATTTGTTCTGCCGCGCCGAAGGCTGGTTGCTGACATTTTGAATAGCATATATATTATCGCAAATCAACTAAAATTCGTGTCAAAAACTATTTATGAGGCTGTCGGTGGAGTAGGGTGATGGGAATTCGGGTAGGCCGCGGCTAAGATCGTTGAGAAAGAACAGGCAAAATAGAACGTGGTAAGACGAAAGTTTATTTGGAGCCACAGATTATGATCAGTGGATATATGTAGATCGGGGTGAATAGTTCAAATATCAATGGTTATTAAGGATGAGTTTGGAGCTGATTACTGTGATGTATGCATATACTTGTCGAGCCTGGGAAGGTCATATGCCTGCATGTTTGCCTTAAGACGTCGCGCATATCGTGTTTCGCGAGTTCCGAGCCAAGTTTGATCATAAAAATTGGCTGGAAGGCCGGGAACTGGTGAACGTGAATGGGAAATATGGTCGCTAATCTGGCGTATACGGCGGTCAGATCTACGTGGTATAACCTCTTTGTGCCTATTTTTCAGTGGCAGATCGTCGATCCTATGCAGCCACCGGGTGAGCTCACCACTTCTCCAAGGCAAGCTTTTGATCTTAAAAACTCGTTTTGTACCGATTTCCCCATCGCTCTCTTCACTTGACATTCCATCAATATCCAAATTTTCCAGAAGAGTGA
Organism: Serendipita vermifera MAFF 305830; assembly: GCA_000827415.1. NCBI lineage: Eukaryota > Fungi > Basidiomycota > Agaricomycetes > Sebacinales > Serendipitaceae > Serendipita > Serendipita vermifera. The sequence goes on from KN824320.1 coordinate 114,013, forward strand.
TGCTGCGATCGGGGAGGTCGTGATGCTTGGCAAGGGCGAGTCGCCGCCCTAGAAGCTATTGTAAACTGTGAGCACGATGCAGCAAGTACAAGATAAACACCTACCTGCTCACGACGATTGATTGATCTAGACCGCTGGTCTGCCGCCGCTTTACGAGCAGCCGCAGCACCGGGGTCTTCGTGTTTACGGCGCCACCCAAGTTTTAAATACAAAACATACGTAAGAAAGACTTCTTCAAGTTTTTCAATAGAAGGGCGTGGTTGGAGGAGAGGGAAACCCCCTCTATCGTATTGAGTGATGAAATCATGGGCAAAGGTCGTGGCACAATCCTTGGTCCATAAAGTCTTCCCTTTACACGCCCAATCTACAATGAGTTTCTTGTTACCTGGCTTCTCGCTACTTGGTTCTCCTTTGTTGTAAAGACAAGCTTGAGAAAAACTGGGAAGTGGCCAAGTAGGCTCTTGCCCGCGGACAATGCCAAGCTTTGATAGGACGCGCTTACGAACCGTGTCCTATCAAATGTCAGCATAACAATCAAAACGTCGAATATAAGGGAACTGACTCTAAACATGTTTGTTTGATTGGAACGTGGCGTACGCCTAGTGCGGCGGGTACCATTTCGTGCAGCGTAGATTTCCTCTTTAAGAGCATGGGGTCTTTCCACGCTAGTGGCGGCCGCTCCCCCTTGCGCTTGAGAGGAGACTCGAAGCTCAAGCTGGGCAATCCTTTGAGAAACCAGTTCCAGAGTCTTGAGCAAAGCTGGAAGGGGGTCATTGTCACCAATAGCGGCAGAATGCGATGAGGTATTTGATTTTCCGAGCGTTATGAGCGCCGTAGTGGGGTTTTCATCCTCGAAAATTATAGATGCGCCGTCTGAATCAGTGTCTTCAGAGTCGATGTGCATAAACAGATCCTCTTCAGACGCGGTTGGGTTACTAGATTTTTCGTCCTCCCCGCATGAATCCATTGGATCTAGCAAAACGGAGAAGATACGTAAGTTGAGACTCGACGAGGCCGCCGTGTGCAACCTACCAGGAGTATCTAGTGGAAAGCGGGTGGAAAGTTGCAGATGTTAGTTTGACGTGCCTTTTATAGGGAGCGTGTTTCACTCCAGTCGAGCACATAAGGGAACGGATGCAAAGGTAGACTTGCACTCCTAAGCAATTCCTACACGCACTTGGTGCCCGCGGATTCTACAGACCTATAGCAAGTCAGATGCGATTGGGGGTACCCATGAAAGGACCTATGAGGATCTGACCTATGGGTACCAGTACCTATGGTGCGGGTCACCAACGAACACCAACACCTACAAAAGCTGACCTCTACGTAGGGGTTGGAGATCCACGTTGATTTATCTATAGGTGAAGACATGGGTGTAGGTGGAGGGGACGGTGAAGGTGAAGGTGAAGATGAAGGCGAAGGTGACGGTGACGGTGAAGGTGAAGGTGAAGGTGTAGGTGTAGGTGACGGTGAAAGTGAAGGCGAAGGTGAAGGCGAAGGCGAAGGTGACGGTGACAGTGATACTAATGGTGATGGTATTGCGGATCGACCGTTCCTTATACCAACCACAAGACTTTCCGAACAGCTATACCTTTGACCGTTGTCCAAGCCACCGATACGTTGTGACTCACCAAGCCTCACCAATCCAGGAAAAGTGACCAATTCGGTTCGTCTACCATATAAATACCGTTGAGAGTCTTTGTGGGTTGCTCGTGCTGTGATCGTTTCTGGGGGTCCTTTTACCATTGAGACGTGTCAGGGATGTCTCCTGTCATCGATGGAGTAGCCATCGAGCGTCTTTGATGGTTCCAAACCTGTAACTGACGAAATGAGAAAGGGTTCGGGGTAGCGGGAGGTTGAAAGAAGATAAACGAAGGATGATCTCGTGTGTTATTAAATTTTCGGGTACTTGGAACCATAATATACGGTACATTGTTAGGTCATTGCTGGAGAGTTGACGCGGAGGGTGGGCCTAGGTGGTTCAAGGACTTGCCACCACACCGACCAATCGCCAGCTCACCACCAAAGAATTGTGCTCACACGGGGCAGATATTATCTACTGGACAAAGCACTCATTCCTTTTGATTATTCTTCATTGTACCTACGGACGCCAAGCACGCGCTATATACATCATTTATCGTACAAACCACAGGCTTCAGTCGCGCCCTCTAGGAATCTCTTTTTGTTCTTTTATGACGAGTCTTGATTCATCAGGCATATCTGCGTCTATATGCCTCACTAGAATGATCAAGTCAGTACGTTACAAGCAGGCCATTTGTCAACGGACTGACCGAGGGAGTCTTCTTTTTTTCTTGGATCGACTGTAAATATCATGGCACTCAAAACACGTTTCGTGGTCGTCCCAGGGAAAAGGACGCGCAATTCCCGCTATCTTCCAGGCGGTTTCGGTGCTCACTACATACGACTCGATGGCTTCCTTGATTGCGGCGAGGTCGAGGTTTAGTTCTTTATGTCCATATGCCGCTATGAGATCGCGCGCAAATGTTTTTGTTTCTTTGAAAAGCATCTGCCATTGGTTTCGCTCACACGGATACAGGTCTTGCCATACTTGGCCGAGTGCCGGTGTGGATATGGCCACAAGAGGGGCAGCGTCTCCGAACTGGCCTTTGAAAGTTTCAAACGAGACCATTGTGAATATTGCCCATGTGTTGCATAGAGGAAGGCGCTCGCGCCGAGTACTGATTATACGTTGCAGCTTTTTGTCACCCTTAGGGTTCTTTCCAAGAAAAGAAGTCCGAAGGGCATCACCAAGCTTTACATGTGCATCGGAGGGCTGACGAGTAGTCAAGAATGGAGTATACTCCTCGACAGAGCCCCTTACCGTTAGTACCGGAGCAATAGCTCTGCGGACTGCTCTGGAATGAACCATGGATAATGTGACCGATAGCAAGGCATAACTTTCTGCGGAGAAATTGCATTTTATGGCCGCAAAAATCTCTATTCTACGTGCTCGGACGTAGGTAGCCCCACCTTCACCAATAGCACCGCCTATTGTACGTGCGTGTACCCATGGGTGCTAAATCACGGTGACCTAGATAACCCACCTTCACCAACCGAACGAGACCTACCACGGTACGTGCTTCGACCAATGGGTGCTAAAGCACGGTGACCCAGATAACCACACCTCCACCAAGGGCACAAGACCCACCATTATACATGCTTAAACCCATGGTGCTAAAGTATGGTGACCCAGATAACCCCACCTTCCCCAACAGCACGAGGTGATATCAAATGCGCCCGAATGCCCCTGGATCAAAGGTGAGCACCGCTTCTTAGGATCACCGCTACTCCTCTCTCAATTCAATCATTTTGAAACGCATTTTGTTACATGCCTGGGGGCAGCATCGTTGATGCTTAATCGTCTATGACACGCCTTCCTTGCCATACTGAGCCGTCCAGGTCACGGCGAATCATAGCCTCCCCATTTTTTGTCGCGGGACATGCGTGCCCAAATATCTTTAGGAATGTATTACAATGGCGTAGTCAGTGGTGGTCCGTCATAGACGTAAGCTAGCCATCAAGCCACATCCATTTTGGGACCGGACCGGCCGCCCGAGTCTACCGCCCCATGAAGAAGACATGGCTTCTTTAGGGTGGCCATGATCAAGATTATAATTAATAATGATCGGTATAGGTAACCTTGGAATGGCCTACCTATGACGTGAACGATGGCTTACCGTCTACCTTCGTGTATCGGTGGGTCGCGGAATTTGTTGGAGACCTAATTTCAAATAGCGCCAATGCCCAGGCACCTCTGCAGTCGTTGGTGCATACCTTGTTGGTGACGTGTACCTTTGTAGGTGACCGCCAATGACATTGTACGAGACCTTTGCTCACGCTTACCCAGTACGTGCCATGCCTTACCTATCATCTTGGGTACCACGGAGAACGATTGGGGGCGTATGCTCCCTTGCAAATTAGCAAGGTGCTTGTCCTTTATCCTATAAAAGCCCACCTCAATCCCCTTCATCCTCTCGCATCAATCTTAGCCCATCTATCAGACGTAAGCAAGGCATGATCCAGTTGCTCTACAGCGTCTCTTATGTCGCATTTGTTTGTGCACATATCATTTCCCCGTTATTTCCTTATTAATGTTTCCGTTCCAGAGTGACAACTCCCTTACAACGAACCCTATTGTGGGAAGGACGGACTCCATCGCTTCCCATGGCACTACTCATCTATATCCTGACTTAACCTCTCCCGATGCGTTTTTCAATGCCACCAGATCTGCGAGAGCTCCTTCACAGCCACTCAATCATTCCCGTTCTCAAGCGTTGAATGACGAAACCTCCACGCCTATGGCCACTACAGAGTGCACAAGCCTCAATATAGCACCTTCTGGTGGAGCCACAGTCCCAACATCCAACAGTTGCTCTCCAAGCTGCTCTCCCTGTCCCAAGGTTTTGTGGGTTCGTTCTGCACTCACTATTGCATTGCATAGCTTCTCATTAGCTCCCTAGTCACTGCTACGAGATCACATCATTAAAACTCTCAAACTCAAAGTTCGTCGTCCATCTTCAGCGAAATCGTGGCCATTGCCAAAATTCGCACTCACAAAGGCCTTTAACTGCGGAGGTCAAACGAAGATGGCTTACGGCCCGGTTATGTGGGATTTGAGGATGGACTGGCAGTTTTCGGGATACACGCTTTGGACCCGTAGCTGCGTGGCGATGCTAGAGGAGATGTTTATGTCCCGATACTGGCTGGGTGATTATCCACAGTTGCCAAGCGGAATCGCTCGAAAGAAAGTGAAGACCATAATTCGTATCCATCTCATGTTCCTGAAGAAGGTTTTTCAGAACTACGCAGCCCAGAAGCACTAGTTTATAAATGTCCTAGTCACTAAGTTGCTAATCCGGAGTGAATTATCATGACCACGCATGATGTATGTAGTTCACGTCTCATGCCTTCCGTCCTTTCAACTTATGTTGTGTGAAAAACTATGAATAACATGTTTTTGGGAGCATACTTACCGAAGATTTAGGCGGGTCAAAGTCTCCCTGCTGACATGAGACGTCCAGCGCTGTGGTATTGCGCTGGTATTCGCTGACCTCGCTGCGGTACTACGCCAGAAACTGGAAAATCCGCTGTCACCCGTCGCGCTGTCGAGGCGGAGTCGGCAGGACCCCGAAGACTCACAACCTTTCTATGGGTTTGGCGAATAGCACGATCAAAAGTCCCGAACTACGCACGTCAAATAATAAATATAATTATAGTATATTAAAAATAGATAAAACCACGCCACGGACCGAAACCGCGACCACGGACCACGCATCTCCAGGGCGCGGTACTTCTGAATGAACGGCCCAATGAAAACCAGGTAATCAAAAATAGTGAAACGAAATAAAAATAAAATAATGACGTTTTTATTTAATACATGGCTGGCTCCGATTTATGTACGCTGGCGGGAACGGGACGTGACGATACTTTTTCTTCGGCTCGCAGAGCGCCCTATTCGGATGTTTCTGAAGGTAGGCCCAAACGGAACGAGCTGGCTAACGCACAGAGGGTCGAAGTTGAGCGAGAGATTCAAAGGGGATAAAGTGGGACCGAAAAAACGAATGATTTAAACTAGAGAAAATATACAAAATTCGTAGGGATTTATAGGCATTTTTGAAAATAAAGAAACGATTCTGAAACAGCGGAGAGTAAGATACTAGGGGAGAGACGAAACGAGGTGGAGCACTAATTAGGAGTGGCTCAAGACGGGTGACAGCGCAGGCACTGCCAATTTGATGCGAAGATGTCAGTAGTGCTTCTAGATCGATTTGGGGACCGTTATCCAGACCGAGGAGGCGCGCAGAGGATGTCGAGCGCCTTTGGTTGTGGAGCGCGTCATCGCCAGCTGCCAGGTACTGTGCTGGTGACGAGTGGGTGACAGTCGTGGTCGATTAGGGTCATCCAGACACGTATCGACAAGAGTCCGGACCACCCAGCCACTTCCTGGTATTGCACAATGGTATCGATTGACCTTCATGGTCTACCCTGAAAGTTTCTGGCGCCGCTCATTACTAGTGGCGACTTAGTCTCTACTATCTGCCGTATAGTAAATTGCTTTGATTCTTATCATTATCATTTCTTTTTTACAAGTGTGAGCGTTCACTCAGTCCGTACAATCGATGTGATCGACGATAAACCTATGCCTCCCTCGCCAAATCACCTCCTTATTAGCGCTTGTTGGTATACACTGAAGTGTGCGTGTGCGACTCTGCATATTTGAGTGAATCTGTCCTAGCCGGCAACGCATTTTCACAAATTTGCCTCTTTGCAACACCTTGCGAAACTCCATTTCTTGCCCACAGCAGATGACAGGGAACCCTTGAGGCCGAGAGAACGGGGCCGAGAGCAGTTGATTGGCCTTATTTTTTTGGATCAGGAAAACATCAGTGTGTCTCCCGACGTGATCCGAGAAAGCATCGATGGCTGCCGGGAGTGGCAGCTTACACCCAACGACCAGAGAGTCATAGAATGGCTGTATAAAATGTGGAATAGCGATGCTAGGATCCACAAAGTTGCCCCCAAAGGTTACGGCACAATCAAAGCTGCCACTGAGGGAAAGTACTAAATGAAAATGAATTCAAACCCTTGAGTCGCGTACGCACGTCAATGATGCAAAGGACTTGAGCTCATGCTGCGCAACGCTCCCGCAAGTCATTAGAACCAGCGATGACTGATCAAACAAACGAGGAAGAGTGAATATATCATCCATTGCAGCTGCCACCTGGCAGCAAGTGAGTATATACACTGTCATTCATGCCTTATGTCTGCTACCTACTTGTTGAAGACTGGCAAAACCGGATCCATGGAACAAGTATCCGTCTCGCGGACGCGAGTGCAGCGCTAGGAGAACACATAGCTTGGTATTACGGTACCTTTCCCGCCGTTAGAATGACTTAGTTAGGAAACAGAGTTTGGGAATCACCTTGCCGCAAAATTGCGGATACTATCATTGAGTATATCGAGCTCTTGTGTCGTCTCTTTGCTAGCTAGGTCACGAAAATGACACTTTTTTGCCAAGAAAGGAACCTAAAAATGATGTCAGCATGCTTAATGCAATATTTTAGACAGCCGAACGGACACTCCCGGCAGGATATCTTAATTGAAACCATTCGTGCAAGAATCGGACAGGACCGGTGAACAATTCCTCGTCAAAGGACACTGTAAGAAATACAACGCCAGCACCGGACACATCGATATGGTTGCCAAAACGTGGAATGCGGTACTGGAGTCAAGTGTCGACCTTAAAGCGATCGGAATTCGGGGTAAAGTTTGCTTACTGGGCACTCATCTAACGTTTGATAGCAAGAGGGACAACGGAGGTTCCTTGGAAGCTCTTCGGGCTCATAAGGCAAGCAACCTTTGCGACCTTCAGCAAAACACATCCCGCGTCCACAACTGATGCAATTCAGTATGTAGCCTCCTTGTCGGCAGAAGATGCATTGCTACGCAGTAATGAGTATTGAGTTTCAAGAAAGAATACAATCACTAACATCGGGGTTGTACTTCGGGCAAGCATTGGGAGTTTCTGGCCGGTTTTCTTTGTTACGGAGAATAAGCGCATAACTACATGAGCCAGTGCGAGGTTTGGCTCTTAATTTAGAGCTTTGTACTAGCCGCCTGTTTGAACGTGAGCTGGCCAACGATACATCGGACTGGCAATCAAAGGTACGGATAGCGGGCATGGACGATAGCGTACTTGCGAGAAATGACCAAAATCGTAGGTAGCTCCTTATATACTATGATATTTGACAGTTAGTAATGATTCTAGGAGAGATAACCGAGCATACATCGGTTGGTGCAAATCACGGTGGAGCCCAAGGTTACCCACAGCGAAGGTCACCAGCAGTGCTAGCAGCCTAGCACGGTCACCCACGCCCTTGTCCATGGTGACCCAATGTCACACCTTGAGGAGTGGCTCATGCTCCCCCATTACCAAGCACCAACGTGAGTAATGTGTCAAGACACAGGCTAGCACACCGACTGCATAACGGTACACTGTCGCTCGAGTTTGGTGTTCCACCGATATAAAGGTGGCTTCCGCATATCTGAGAGTCCTCAAAAAATACTATTTGTATCCAAAATTTCATCTTCATTCACATGATTAAACCCTCGCGCAGAAAATGGGGTACTTATCGCACGCCCAACGACCACCTGTCTTCTAGCTCAACGAAACGACTTATACTACCCACCCTACCCGAGGATATACTCTACATTATTAGTGAAGAAGTCGGAAAGAGAGAAAAGCACGGCTACTGCCCATCTCGTGACCTGAATTCGCTTGGAGCCATGCGCCTGTTCGTGTCCAATTTACTTTTTTGCCCACAACAACTGAATATCTCTAGTTCTAGTCACTATTTCTCTCAGTTATGTGCGAAAGAAATGTTCCGAATCAGTGCTATTGGGAAGACACTGCGAGATGCTGCGAATCCTCCCCCTCAAGTGATCGTACAATACAGTCAGCAGCTCGTGATTTATCCGTATTCTTTTATCTTTGGAACTACCCTTTGCGATTTAAAACGTTTCAAGGCCCTGCAAGGCGTTCGGTGCACAGGCGTAACACTAGATTTACCTTACTGGGATAGGCTCGCACATGCAATGAGATCGAATGCAATATCAAGCCTCATCCTCAGCATCAATATTTCGACTTTTAAGAAGGGCCATACCGGAGGCTTCGCAGATGCTATGGCTACTCTTTCGTGCACTGTCTGTCACCTCTCAATAGATTTGGGCGGTGCCAATGACGAGTCAGTGTTTGCATTACAGGTCGCCCAGAGGCTTTTCAAGAAGGTCCAGTCCCTACATCTGCTTCATGTGGATGATATAGTAGGGACAGTGGCAGGTAATCCCGAGCGTTGGGCATGTAGAGGCGAGCTCCAAGAGCTCTATCTGTACAGATCAACATTTTCGCGCGAATCACTCCAGCGCTTTATTGCGTTGGCACCATTGTTAAAAAGAATACTGCTCTATCAGTGCTGTGAGGATGATGAGAGTGAGGGCGGTGGCGATTTGGAGGTCTCACATTATCACGTCGAGGATGGGTGGAATTATATAGAGACAGGTGTACATACATGAGATTTCTGATAGCTCATTGCTCGCAAATATTCTATCTGCATGCAAACACCTGACGTTGCGAGGTGAACTCGAAGGTTAATAAGCTTCGAACCTTGGTACCCCCACCATAACTTGTACCGCGTCTCTCAGTTCTAACGGCCCAAAAACACGAATAATACATAAATATATATCTCGCCTCCATGAAATGGATGTCACTTGGTCAATTACAGGCTTAGACCTATCAAGGACACTCAAGTTCATTAGTTCCTCCGTCGACGACACGAGACACCCCTACCAAAGTCCGAGGGTAAAGAAATGATCAAAGCATTAGGATATCTTAAATCACTCAGACATATATGGTGGGCTAACAAAATCGGTCGCGTGGCCCGGATCCGTAATGCTTGGTAAGTCAGAGTTTATCGCTAGCTTTGGGCACCAGCCGAATGTGTATGAAAGGTCACTTGTAAGGGTAGGGAGACTCGTTCAATGGCCATGCGTGCGACGTGACGGTTTCATTAGCACCGTAAACCCCTCCATAGGTGTCCGTACCCGTAGGTGTTCGTACCCGTAGGTGTTCGTACCCATACCTGTAGGTACCCTTATCTGTGGGTGCAAGTACCCACATGGTTTTTCGAAGACTACGCACGAGTGCCCTTGGGTATACCTACATGCTACCACCTTTAGATCTTGCCATGCCCAGTCATTATGAAGATAGATCAATATGTGCAAGCTTACCATCATATCCTGACTCGGAATCACATTGCTTTTATAAAAGCATCTTATACTCCATCCAGAGCGTCGCCGCAACCCCAATGAACACCAACTCCGTCCCACGCTCTCAGGTTGATGTTATCAAAAATGCTTCCTCTCAGATCCTGGACAGTCTTAAACGACTTGAACTCACAGTCTATACTCCTAAATACCCGGTTTTGTCCTCCAAACTTTCGTCGCAGCTCAATTCTTCAACTTTAACACTTCGGGCAAGGAAAATTTCATCGTTGTTTCAGTAGCTCATATCGCGATAGAATTTGATACGTGCCCATGCAAAGCTGCGGTTAGGAATAGACAACCATGTTCCTCCTGGGGAATGGCCAACTGCAGATCCGGATATAACTCAACAATTAACGACAGACGAGGGCTTTCGAGGGAAACCTCAAATGAAGGACCTGAGACTAGATTGGGATATTCCTGGTATCACCCTCTGGTCTCAATGGATCGCAGCTCTTTTTGAGGCGGACTTTGTCTACGAGTATAGCATGGGCTCATTTCCGGATCTCAGTTCACTACCACAAGCCGGCTACGTTGCTCAAATCTTTCTTGCTCATGTCAAGGGCTGGAAGTCTGTGCGCCTGGAGGCCAAGAAAGATACTGGCAATAGACAATATAGGCATTCAGCACGCAAGCAGAAGTTTCGTGCAAGACAGCGACGTGCGAAAGTAAGGATAGTTACTTTATTAGCCTCAAGTTGATCCTTCACAGTTGTGGAATCGTCGGATGAGGAGTATCCAACAGCATGGTCTATCCAGTTTGGCGATAGACACGCTTCGGGCCTTGGGATATGATGGAATGTCGAGTGATGAAAGTGAAGGTGAGGTTGGTGGGAATGAGCGCCAGTTTCATATCAAGATGCTGCCATGGCGTAATGCAAAATTGACGGCATGGCTCCATGGACTTGATTCTTTAGGATCCTTGACCACTAATTCCGCTAAAACACGGGCAGGGAGGCGGCCGCGCTTCGCCAGAGTTATAAGTAGGCTCCGATCCATCGGAAGAACCCCCCCCTCAGGTCTTGCGCAATCTTTATACGATCCCGAGTGGATATCTCAGCAGGGTGTAAGCAGAATTCAACATCTTCGGATCGAATCACCAGGCTCAATTGCATCGCTCGAACCACTGTGGATGGAAATGTTTCGCTTGGTCTGTGGCATTTGGTTGCTTATTCTCATAGCTAATAATCATGCTGTAGCGATCTCAATAACAACAGCGATTATACCTACTTCTATCTATTGTGTAGTCTATGCAAACTCGACGCTTATAGGTGTAGAGATGCGCCTAATTTGGATCATTTTAGTAAAGAGCATATAACTGCTGGTCTTTCTTCTGGGAAACGCCTGTGTTTTCAGGAGCCCAAGTCTCGGAGGAGTTCCAAGTTTGAAGCGCAAATATATGCACTCATCCCGCCAAATTCAAGCCGTATTGAGGCACATTTTATTCAATAAGCAAAAGGTACTACCTGCGACATTTAGGAGGTATTTATTCCAGGTCGGAAACCGACGATAATCGGGACCAAGTCATACTCTTCGGTTACCCTTTAATCCTCTAGGAAAACCCGCATATTTCAGGACTTTTTCGTTATTTACTTATTCGTCCTTTCAAAACGGTTTTGATTGACAAATACCGCAAAGGTATTCGAAGTCCTGAAAGGTCATTATTACCACCATTCGTTATCCAGTTGAGCGGGGATTATATGAGAAATGTTAGACGTATCGTTTCAGGATTTCTTTGAGAATTGCACTGATTTTTGGAAGAAGTATTCGGATCCAGATAATTTCAATTCTTGCTCGCTAAGCACCTTCAGATCGCGACCTTAATTGGTCGGAAAAACTGACTGTGCCGACTACATATTTTGCTACTTTTGGTGATCGGTGACCTAATTCTGTCCACCGTGGTCTCTCCGTCGCTTATTGACGAACCAATTACCTAAGTGCCTAAATTCATTTCACGTGGTCAGCGTCTTGATTCTCGGATGTAGGCCTCGAAATAGACGATATGCCTCGTGGTATTATATGATATGACAAAATACTAACTATGCCCTCATTCTACAAAGCCAATTTAATTCAAAAAAAAATTCCTAAGACCTCGCTTGTCAGCTCACGCGTCAGTTCATCTCCCTAGATGCACGCCACCCTCCTGGCTTTTCCGCGCGCTTGATGCCACGTGTAAGCGTTGGGGCTTTTGCACCGTACATGTGAAGACGTCACACTGATTAGCCTCTGACTGAAATTCGCTGTTTACTATTCACGGAAGTGTCCGAGAGCCCCACGAACATTGCTCCAGGAACAAATGAACTAGATTGAGCATACTCTGTCGTGATATTTCTTGATGTTGTTCCTGAAAAAAGTCTTCGCTCGATCGGAATAGACCAGTTCTGCGGTCGAGTCTCCTCTGATTTGACCATTGCAAACTCCCTTATCTGAATTTGGATTGTGATTCGTTAGTGCAGAGATGCTATGATGATACGTTAGATCCGGTGCTTGGCGAGCAATGATCATTTGGCCAGGGCACTCTAGGGGAAGGGGTTCGGCATTGAGGAGACGCCCCATTAATGCTAGGGGCATGTATGCACTCGAAACTATTACTAAACGTAAACGAACGAGGTCTACAGGATAAAAGCCCCGGCTCTCTCTGCACATGAGAGTATCAGTTTCATTATGCAACGACTCGTCTCTTCTAGCTTCCCACTAAGCCCCATTTTTGATAATGCACACCATCCTACTTCCCTAACGGAGACATTAGGCCCCTTTATGCTACATTTCTCCCAGAACCCTCTCTTGGTGGCCCCAAGCATACACTCTGGACCCCAAGCCTCCCAGTCCATGAGTACTGCCGAAACAAATATAAATTATACTTCAATCAGGATTGAAGATGGTGATTTTAGGGCTAACACCTTGCTGCCCTCTGCAGACCTCCCACCCTTGTTTGGCTGGAATGGCTCACGAGCCCGCGCTCATCCACCTAACGACTATAGTACCCATAGTCGAGGTATTCCACCACATTTGCTTCATAGTCCAATTTCTCGTGAACTTCCCCCTGTATTGCCTCCTCCGACCCAAGTTGACGATACATCGGCGCTCGTTCACCAGACGGCAAGCAAAGTGTCGAAATGCAGAGGCAAACACCAATGTGATAGATGCCACAAGATATATGATAGGAAAAGCCGCTCACAAGCCTGCCTTAATCGGCACCTTCAACTCAAGCCTTTTGTATGCGGAGGTGCCTGCCAGAACCCTGACTGGTCCGTATGCTTTCCTCGCAGATCTCATGTGAGACACTAATAATCTTTTGAGCACAGTGAAGCTAAATTTGGGAACATCGATCACCTCCAGAGACATCTTCGTTCCGAAGAGGAACGCTACGTTTTGTGTCCTGAGTGGTGAGCTACATACTCACCGTACACGCTCAATATTTGAGCTCACATTATACAGCCCCAGAACAATATTAAGACAGAACTTAGCAAGGCATACAGCCTTGCACACCGATTGATTGCATGATCATTCTCACCGGAGGTGTATATCGAAGAAAGTACTTAATGTCCCGGGAGTCGGCAGGCCCGGCAGTACTGGTAATATTCAAACATTCATCCGTTCTGCACATCAAATGATATATTTAGTATACTGTGTACTGTAATTGGCTGATGACATGGCATTCGAGAAGTCTTCTCATTCCGAAATTAAACCGGCGCAGTTCATCCAAATAAAATAAAGTCACATATGAATATGCTATGTTTTATCTCAAATTATGCCACTCTCCATCCCCATACTTGACTTTTTGCACTGCCTGCAGATTCTGCATAACCAGCTCCGTCAATCGCGCTCTAGCTTTCTCTTCTTCTCTCTCGAGCTCCTCCACCACTTCAGGATTATCGAAAGCATTCCCACACTCCGGATAGTTGAAGTGTACATCTAGCATCTGTGTTTCTGGAAGCGTGAGCGAGGTTACGTTGGTGAAGGATGCAAGTTGTAGAAGTATATCCTACAAACGTGAATGGATAACCAAAATGGGACTTTAACGACGTACCTCTAGTCGAAAGAAGCCCCATAGCGGGATATCACTTTTATTTAAGTCGAGACTCTTCAATGCCGGAAATTCCCGAGCGACGCCTGTTATACTTGTCTATGATTGTATTTCAGAGAGGTGCGAGGCGCTTACTAGCAAGCTTGCCATCTTCTACTATCTCCCACACCTGTAGGTGCTCCAGGAGAATTCTCGAGTGGTTAATGGCTGAAATCAATTTTCCTTGTGGTGAGGAGCCTCTAGATATACCAGGGAACCAACACCAATCGTCCAGAGCGATAGCAGTGACATGCGGTGTATAGGCGAGGATAGGATGGGTGAAAGGGCCCAATGAGAGAGAGATAAGAGATGAAGGAAGGCTTATGTTCGTTAGTGATACAAGAGGGCGGTCTTGAAAGACGGATTGATCATCAGTACGGTTCGAGAGGAGGGCGTCGGCAAACCAGCTCTCTTGCCCATCAATGGACAATCGAAGATTTGTTAAATTACCAAGACTTCCTACTGTAAAAAGAATGCTAGTTGCCGTCTCCGCCACGTCAGTCCTCGTAGGAATGTATATATCGGCGTCGCCATACGGCATACCGCAATCTTGCTGCTGCTTCACGCTTATAGAAAGGTCACTGATGAATAAGTATAAGATGAGCCAAGGAACGAGGACTGAACGGATGTCATACGTTGTTTTGGAGTGGGCTGGCTCGAGCTTTCTGAGACAATCCAGCGCCATTTTCACTTGCATCCAATCACCACTGACTTCCACGTCTTTCCAGACAGTTTCATTGCCTAATATTATTGCGTGAAAGGGCCCAGATAGGTCGTACTCCGAGCGCGGCCACCAGTTTGCAATAGCCTCTCGCGGATCCAGGCAGTCCGAGTGAGCAGTATTTGATAGCCCACAAACGTCTGGCATAATGTCAAGGGAGAATTTCTGCTCCCTGCCATAGCGCTCCAGTTCTTGCGCCTGTCGACATATATACTCATCTCGAACCGTATGCCGCGTAGACGCACAAGCTACTAAGAGAGGCTCGAGTGGAGTTTGAATAGTCAGGGACCCATGGTCTCGTCGATTGTATCGTGGCTCCTGGAAAGCCAACAGTTGCAGTTGGAGGAATAGTTCCTTCAACATGGCAGAGTTTGAGTCGCTGAACCACCACTCTCACACAAAGGGCGTTTCCTGTTGCAGCGTCTAGCCTACGTGGTCATAGTCGTCGACTGAGTTGGCACTGAAATTGACCACAGCCACATTGAACCCGAATGTAATATTCTCGTCTACCAAAGCGCATTTCCCGGATCTTACGCCCTTCAGGGAAACGTAGGGTGGGAACGGTAGCCTTTATTCTACGTGGCATGATTGCTTTCCATATAGAAGTTTACAAAAATACGTCAGTCGGAGGCTTGATCAATTCCTTTGGAATGACTGCCAGACCGTAGCATTCCTAGTTTTCACGCACATCAAGCCACTCGTCACTTCCAAACTTGACTTTCTGCACACCCCGCAGGTTTTGCTTGACCAGCTCTGTCAACCGTGCAAGGGCCTCCTGTCCCTCTCTCGCGACCTGCTCTCTCAGCCCTGGATTATCAAAGTAAGCATTTCCACACCACGGGGGGTTGAAATCTGGATCCAGCGCTTGAGTTTCTGGAAGCGCGAGCGTGGTGACGTTGGCGAAGAGCGAGAGTTGCGGGAGCAGGTCCTACAGGCGAGACATGAGGGAAGAGGTGAAATAGAGCTACGTTGGCATACCTCTAATCGAAAGGCTCCCCGGAATGGAACGTCGCTGTGGCTCAGGTCAAGGCTCTTCAGAGCTGGAAAGTCCCGAGCTATCCCTATTTTACGGATTTATAGGTGCGTTTTGGAGCTCTATGGGACGCTTACCAGCGAGTTTATCATCTCCCATTACCTCCCGCACTTCTAAATGCTCCAAAGGTTTGCTCCTATTCTTAAGCGCGGAAATCAATTCCTCTTGGGCGGAGGGACTTCTGTATATCCCATAGAACCAGTTCCAGTCGTTTAGAGTGACATTGGTGACGTGTGATGTGTAGGCGAGAATAGGTTGAGTGAAGGGGCCTAATGCGAGTGAGGTAAGGGAGGAAGGAAGTGTGTAGTTGGCAAGGGGGAGTAGAACGGAATCTTGAGCCGCGGTTTGGTCATTGGTATGATTCGTGATGAGTGCGTTAGCAAACCAGTCCTCATGTCCATGGATCCACAGGCGGAGGGTTGTCAGGTTCCCAAGTCGCTCGGTTGTTGAGAGAATGCTATTCGTCGTCGCGGCCACGTCGGCCTTTGTAGGTATATACACATCAACGTAATCGTATGGCGACGAGCAGTTTCGTGGTCGCTTCACGTTTATGGAGAGTGTTCTAATGAACGAAGTAAGCAGGAAAAATATGATGGAGAAGATCACCTACGTGGTATTGGTGTGAGCTGGTTCAATGTTTCCGAGACAATCTAGCGTCTTTTTCACCTGCATCCAGTCACCGGTGACCACCACATCTTTCCAAGCCGCACCATCGCCAAGTATTGTCTCACGAAGCAGTTCGAACAAGTTGTAGCCAGAATGGCCCCACCACTCTGTAATTGTTTCCCACGAGTCTATGCAGTCTGAGGAAGCGGTCTTTGGTACCCCACAGACGTCTGGCATAATATCGAGGGAGACCACCTGTTCCCTTCCGTAACGTCCCACTTCTTCTGCTTCTCGACATACATAGTCGTCACGAGTGGTATGTCGCGTAGAGGCACAAGTCGCCAAGAGGGGTTTGAGTGGCGTCTGGATGGTCAGGGACGCATAGTCTCTCCTGTCATATTGTGGCTCCCCAAAGGCCAGAAATTGGAGGAGCAGCTGCTTCAACATGGCAGAGTCCGAGTTGTCGATAGGAAGTGGCTCCTGTTACCACCTAAACCGCGTTTCATTGGCGTGGCGTCTAGCCTACGTGGCCGTTTGTTGTCGATTCGATTGGCTCCGAAATTGACCACAGCCACCGAGTCTCGAGTGTAATTGGCTGCTTCTCCAAAGGCGTATTTCCCGGATCCCGTGGTCGTCTTGTAAACCAGTCTTTAGACGCCTATCAGAATCACAGGGAACGAGTCAGAATTTTGTATATTTTGTGATCAATTTACCTTACATTTTTACAGTCGCGGTACCTGACATCTAATCACCCTCCTCGTAACAATCGTCATATCGAAAAAACGCTGTAAACCGTCCACGATTGTTCCTGCTTTCTGCGCAGATTCTGCCATTCGCCGTCTCCAAACCGCAACTTTTGCACGACTGGTAGGTTTTCTTTTACCAGTTTGGTCAATCGCGCAATGGAATCTTTTTCTTCTCTGGCTACTTCTTCCCTGAGTCCAGGATAGGTAAAGTACGTGGTGCCACATTCTGGCGGGTTGAACCCCGGGTCAATGGCCTGTGGGATGGGAAGTGCGAGAGTTGTGACGTTGGTGAAGAGCGCGAGCTGTGGGAGGATATCCTACTGACGTGAGCTAAAGGAGTGAAAAGAGGCTCGGCTGGCATACCTCCAGTTGAATGCCACCCTCCCACGGAATATCACTCCCGCTCAGATCCAGACTATGTAGCGCAGGAATATGCCGAGCAAGGCCTGTATATAGGATTGATAAAGTGCAAAACGGGAGTACATTGAATACTCACTGGCGAGTTTGCCCCTTCCCATCACTTCCCTGACTTGTAAATGCTCCAACGGAATACCGAAATTCCTTATGGCAGCGGTCAACCCCTCTTGGAGTAAGGAACTTTGGCTCCAATCTCTGAACCTATCCCAGTCTCTCGTACCAATACTTTTGATATGAGGGGTATAGGCCAGGATAGGGTGGGTGTATGGACCCAAAGAGAGAGCTGGAAAACGTAGTGTTTACTGGGATCATAGAGTCGTCTTCTCCGCCAACAGATTGGTTCAGGGCAAGTGCGCTAGAGAACCAATCTGCCTGTCCTGAGATGGACAAGCGAAGGGTATCCAGCTTTTCGAGGCGCTGAGAGGCCGACAGAATGCTTCTGGTTGTCGCTTCCACGGCCCTCTTCGTGGGTTTGGTATAGCCAAATAGTGAATGGCACCTCTGTGATCGTTCCACCGTAATAGAGAGTCTGAGTAAGTTGAACAAAAGAGGCGGCGATCAAGGGAAGAGCGTACGTTGTTCTTAGACGCGCAGACTCGAAACTTCTAAGACAATATAGCGTTTTCTCAACTCGCTTCCAGTTTCCAGAGACAGCAAGGTCATTCCATATGGTACCATCACCAAATATCCTCTCGTGAATGGATTCGGACAGGCTGTACTCGGGATAGCGCCACCAGTTCATAAGGGACTTGCGTGTGTCCAAGCAGTCCGAGGAAGCTGTATTCAACGTCCCGCAGATATCTGGCATAACGTCGAGGGAAATGGGCCGGCCTTTGTCGTTGTATCTAGCTTCTCGGTGGGCACGGTCACACACGTATTTGTCCCGAATGGTGTGCATTGTAGAGTTGCATCCTTCTAAGAGAGGATGAAGTGGACTCTGTACAACGAGAGGTGCATACTCTCGTCTGTTATATGGTGACTCCCAGAGGGCCAATAACGGTAGGATTAGTTTGCTATGGTAGAGTCTTGAAGTAGCGCCTACGTGTCCTCATCGTCGAGCTGGGTCTCAAGTGCGTATGTCACAGCCACTTGACTTGAACCTCAACCACGAAACATGGCCTCTCTTCCTCGAGCAGATTACGATCCAAGACGTATTTTCTTGATTTCGTGTCCCTCTCTTCCCTTCTTCAAGCACCGCAGAGCAGTCGGAGTCTATGCTGCTGGAGCCCTCGTCAGTACCGGTTTATTGTCACCTCCATCTTCTTATTCCCATAAATATACTATTATATTGACTGGTATAACATAGTTTGCTATCGCCCACGCACTCTTCTTTGATGCCTGCGCCCTCTCTGCACACGCAAAGCCGGACACACCAACCGACACCGTTCCAGTCCATGTCGATTTCGTAGACTGGCTTCCCGGAATCTTCACAACGCTGGGCATGCTCATCATCAACCTCATCGACAAGGAGCGCTTGCTTTCCCAGGGCTCCTACGGCGGTGAACCCAACATCATCTGGCGCGCACGATTATTCCTCTTTATCGGATTTGCTCTCATGGCCGGCGGATTGGCTGGCAGTGTGGTAAGCCATTAAGAACGTATTCAGGTCGGAATTGCTGACGATTACCCCGGTCGTCGTCTTGACAGTCGCTTCTCGTGCTCAAGTACATTGTCCCTGAATACGAAACACGCTTCCAGTACTACGGATTTGCAAATGTTTCCCAAAACGTCTGTCTCATGCTGGCCGCAGTCACCCTCTGGTTGGCGCAGCACGCCTCTTCAGAGTACGAATACAACCTCCAACTCTAGTCTTTTTCCCTTTTACCGTGTACCAGCTCCTATTTTTCATGTTTTTAAAATTCTATGCATTTCAAAACCAACCCTCCTTCCTACGACACACGAAAAAGAAAAACTAGAAAAGGTGGAAAAACATGGTGACACGACTAACGGACAGTCCTTTTGTAGAGTAATTTACCGAGCGTTGTACTTGGTTTCCTGTTCCCAAACCTCGCGCTCGAAATCAGAGTTTGGTGGCGGCATCGACTTGACATCATCACCAGGGAATGAGCGAAGCTACAATTAGGAAAGATTCCGTCAATAAACGTCCCCGAAGATCGATAGCGCGACGCGAGACTCACCTCCATAGTGTTACCCGAACTTCCACCACCGTCGCGCGTGATCTGGGTCTCGACGTGGATTCCGCCCACTCTGCCAGCTTGACCATTGTTAAAGCTCAAGCCGCGCCCTTTACCGATAAAGCTGACGCCGCGCTCGACGTTGCCAACGCTCTGGCCACGGGGGTAGTTGTTCGTTCCGGGCACAAACGAGTGCTTGCCGACGCCGGTGGGGTGTGTCTTGCTGCCGGTTGAGCGTTCGTGCGAGGTCATGCGCTCGTTGCGCATGTCGTTGCGGAGGTTGAGTGTGTAGAGAAGGGAGATGGCGTAGAGCTTGGGCAGGATCATGTTGAACGCAATGTGCCTGAGAGTGTGCGCGTAAGTAATAACGTAAATGTGGCGACAGGAACAATGGGACGTACGTGATTTCCAAGGGACGCGATTCGAGTACGGCCGCGTTGACGATGACACAGATTGTTGGCGGGAGCGCAGACTGCCATGTCGTTCGAATCAGTCGGTCAATGAGCTGGGCAGTTCTATAGGATCATATTGAGTATTTAGGGTTTTTGGTTGCTCGGGGGTGGGCCCGGGAGGAAGAAGGAGGAAAAGAAAACTCACGATTGAATGGCAGTCTTCTTTGACTGGAGATGCCATGCTGTGCAGACCGTGATGAGGGTATCGACAATGATGGCGGCGACAAAGTGCACGAGGGCTATAGAAGGTCGGATCAGTTGGTTACGCCGAGAAGTCAGAACCCGAACGTACACCACTTCTTGATCAGGTCATGTAGGAGCAGAGGAAGATATGCGATCTGATACCAATAAGTTAGAGTAAAGCTTATGGTGAGAACAGTGAGAAAGGCAACGTACGACAAACGAGGCGGCCACCAAGCTGGTGATCATACCGAGGATCATGACCACACACACGTACCAGCGGCGGGTGAGCATCCAATAGCGGTATGTGAAGAAGCCTTGGACGAAAGTTGCAATGATAGCGGTCTATGATTGAGGCGTGAATTGTCAGCCCAAATTATTCCTGGGTCCAAAAGAAGGAGAACGTACCGACAAACTGGTCGTGTAGTGCCACCAGTTGACGGCAACGAGCATCATTGCGACATCTGGGTTTGCAAAGTTTGTGACGGTGACGTCCCAGACAATGGTAATGTTCTGCGCCGTCTTCAAACAGCACATGATGAGGAGAAGGATGACCAGCCAGGTGAATCTACTCTTGGTCCCGTCCACATCACGAAAGCCAAAGTAGTTGGCAGTCTGGGCGGCGATGATACCTAGGGTTTGGTGTTAGTACTGTTCCTTGGAAAGAGGGAGGTTTTGCGCTCACCCATGAGGAAGAGATCCGCAAGGGTACCCATGGTCCAGGGGGCAATCTGAACGTTTGCATTTTCCACATAGCCCTTGGCAAAGGTACCTAGGATGATGGTGGAGGGGACGAATTCTGGGATCGGCGCTGCCGTGCTGTTTGTGGCGTTGGCCATTGTGGTTTTACTACAGGTATACTACTCGTTCCCCGGTACTATGGTATATTCAAATCTAGAGTAGCTGTACTCGTCTGACAAGTACAGAGGGGATGGGTCAGTGGAGAGGGAGGGGGGCTCGGGACACTGTCGGGCGAAAAGTTTTTGCGAGTCGCCTGGATGGCTATTTAACCAGGTGAGAGGGAGATAGAGAGAGAATAGAATTCAAAGATGACACGGCATCCTCTCTCTCCTTCTGGTTACAGAAAAAAGAAAGAAATAAGAAGCCCGTTACAATAGCCGGATAGGAACGTGAAGAGAGAGAGAACGAGAAATTCGGTCGGAGAATAGACCTGTCAGAGAGTAACTATTGAATAAAAGCAGGGCCAAAAAAAGTGTTCGTACCTTTAACCTAATTTAGTTTGCCGGTCGCGGTCGAGTCGGACGAGGGCGTAAGAAATTTGCTGGCAATTATTACGCCATGCGTCCACTAATTCGTTTCAGCAAACGAAAGAAGTATTTCGAAATCCTTCTTGTCATAATGTCAGGGTTGTCGAGGACTGTTTGTTCTTTGCGCATCTTGGGATCCTCGAGAAGATTTGCTTGGCCCCCCCCCAAGGTGATCGGTCGCGCAGGCATTCATGTGAAAAACTGTATCCCTTTACATTTTAGCCATGTCCCCCTATTTGGCGACAACGTTTCTATCGGTGATTTTAGAAATTGATCTCGGAGACTCGACATATGCATCACGAGAGAGAAAAAACCAATTCGGCATCCTCTTGTCTAATACTGTTGGCTGTTGACGTTCGTGGAGCAGGGCTGGCCATAGATTGTGGCTTGTGAAGCACGTCCTCGAGTTAGGTATTTTCCAAACCTTGTGGCGGCTTTCGTGATCAACGGCGACCGGGCCACTAGGCACCCGTGGGCCCGTCACTTTTGATCCTTCCCAACTCAATCTTTTCGAGGCTATTGCTAGGTAGAATTTACAGGAAACAGGAAAAAATCACAAGGTAGCCCGAGGACTGTGGCAGCTGTCGTATCCACCATCACGCCAAAAACCCTTTTGTGTTACAAGATTTCCACCTCGATCGTGTGGGGGTTGTGCCACAATCATTTTGAGGCGTTCTCATTGCTGCCGTATAGCTACAAGCCACAACCAGAATAAACCCTGTTTCAGAAATGAGTTGTGGAATCGGGCATAACCTTGATCATCATCGTGGGGCAGCGCGAGTGACAACGGGTCGGGTGGCCTTTTTCGTCAGTACATCAAGGCCAGACCTTCACCGATGTACCTTTGGAAAGATGAGAAGTTGGATTGGGAATAACCACGTATCTTTCACCAAACGGTATCCAATCTGACCCTCGTCGGAGGATATCTCCATCACTTGGGCGTATATGACAGCCCTGAACGTCCCTCCCAACATTTCCCACCAACTCAATGGCAACGCAACATGATCCGCGTCAACCTTCCGCTTTCCCAATATCAGAAGCTCTTGTTACTATAGCTCTTGTTCCTAGTGCCTAGCCAAAAGGAAGACGAAGAAGTTGCCGATCGTACCCGCAGCGAGATCTCGTAGTCTGCGGCGAGTCTTTACTTCCTGCTACTTGGCGCAAAAGTACAAGGATGTAGGATTTGGTCTTTCTTGACACTGGCTGCCGAGAGGAGGGCAGGCAAGCCGGCTTGGCGCAGACGCCCTCCAGCAGAATATGACTAAAAGAATTTGGTTAATACGTGAGGGCCCGTGAGCGGGCAAAATGATGGTTCCTCGCATACCATAAAACCTAAAACCTAAACCAGGGGGAAAGTTTCATCTCGGTTAAATGTCAACTACAACTGCTCCCAGCAGGAGCAGCGCAACCTCCTCCTCGATGATTGCATCACAGAGACTAGTCTGAAACGAGAAATTTAAGCGACTTTTGCCCACGATGAGCACGGGAAAATGTCAGCCCCGTTCAATCATCGGGCGAGGTGGCCATAAAGCCACCGGACGCCCAGGCCCTTAGTTTTACTTGCCGCCTCGCGCTGCGATATGACCTGATGGGGGAAGTCTGCACATGTAGACAGCTACCTGTCATAGTGGCGCACGCATCCGATTTAGCACGTCAATCTTGAGTTACATAATCCGAAAGTTTCGTTATAGTCATGAACGCTAGTTACATATCCGATGTCACTCCGGGATACTAAAAACTGGGGGAAACGTCAATCGACGCGATGATGTAGGAGAGGGCGGTTGTGTACTTTTAGCATGAGGCCCGACAAGTTCGGATTGTGTGTTGGTCACTGTTGGGGGGTGGCGGCTAGGTCCCCCAATGATCGGGTATCAAATGGCATAGTGTAGAAGCATTTCGATCATGCAAATTGAAGATGGTTTTGCCAGTCGAATCGAGCGGTTGCACGTTTATGTAAGCAACCCCCTTCGTCGCCACCCCCTCTCTGGGCCCTACGCAGCAACCGAAACCTCTCCCAAAATTCCAGAACCTATAATGGATTAAATAAAGTCAAATCGGCCTAGTTTGACGGCTTTGAAGTTGCGAGATGGGTGGCAAGTGCTGCAACCTGCTTCCCGTCGTGGTTGCAGGTGTACTCTGGGATGAGCAACATGCAGCCCGAGCCTTGATGGTCTATTCCAAGTCGTTCTGAGCGTCTTTAAGCCCCGCCGCGCTGACCACGTCATTCTGTTCGCTTTACGCCCGTCTCTGTCAGCACTTGGACCTCAACCTCCTCGGCAGTTACGACCAACCCGCCGCTAAAAATCGTAAGAAATTATGTATGAATTTTATTTACCTTCCTTTATCAATAACACGTCGCTCATCTTCTCTTTCTCCCTCCGTTAGCGCTTTCTGGGCTCATCATTGTTGAACCCTACCTGAGCGTCTAACCGTACCTACTTTATCGTACGTGCATCTTCTCCTGTTCCAACCAGTTTCTTTCAGTTCTCTCGTGTTCACGTTCTTGCGCCTGCGCCTTTGTTTCCTTTGTCCATTCCAGTTGAACCCTACTTTGCTGTACCACTTTTTTGCCGGTTAGTCACTCATATTTCGAATAAAACACGTGAAAAGTCGCTGATAACACGTCAATTCAGCCGCATTTCCAACGCGTACTCTATCATAACCATGTCCGGAAGCAGCATGCACCCCATCTCAGAGATGGCTATGCATCAACAATTCCTTAATCAGCTCGCTGGTACAGACGCGTCTCTGTTCGGAATCGACCCCACCCTCTTGCCCGACCATCTCGCTGGCTATCACGGCGAGGAAGACGACGATGGGGAACCAGAGGACGCAGACGATCACGAAAATGGTGGAGGCCACGATGGAGATGATGGTGATCCAGAGGGAGATCGTGATATCCCCACCCCACCCTTCTTCAGCGGCGACCATACCACAGGCGACCAAGTAAACGGACGAGCTCGCAGTGGAACCGCCAATGGCATGAATGGCAAAGGTATCAAGTCCCCTACTGGCTCTGTTGGACCCTCTGCTGCGGGGGGCGTCAATGGTAGTGGGGCTGGTGCCACAAATGCCGCGGGTCAACGCATTAGCCGCCTTCCTGATCCTCGCGCTCAAGCCCTCATGTCACTCGTCCCCATGCCTTCTCAACTTCCTCCTGGTGTATCTCCAACCGACGCAAATGGTCAGCCACTTCCCATTGGCCAAATGACACCCGGTGGAAATCCCTATGCATCCCCTGTTGACCCCCGATACGGACCTTCCGGTAAGTTTAAACAACTTCTCGTTTTCATCTTTCTAACGACACTACGGCAGACCAAGTAGGTACATGGACGGAATCTGTCAATGCCTATTGGCAGCCCATGGGACTACCCGCTTTTCAAGCTCCTGTTCTGGTCTCCGGTGGATTGGCTGCTACGATTCGCGATGCCCGCTTGGCCTGGATGGTCGGAGAGAGCGTTTGTGGTCATCCTTCTTGCCTTGGAAGACGTTTCGAACGCAAGACCAACCTTCTCAAGCATCTCTTGACCCATGTCGAAGCTCGTCCATACGTTTGCCAAGTCCCTGGCTGTGACCAAGCATTTAAGCAAAAATGGTTGCTTGATCGCCACGGTCGGGTTCACCAAGCCAACAAGGAGGTGCACAAGTGCCCCGTTGAAGGTTGCACCACCACCTGTTCTTCTCTTTATAATCTTCGCAACCACGAGCTCGTTCATTCTGAAACCAAGTACGTAGCCTGCCTCTCCGTTCTCTTTTTGTTCTCAACTGAGACTTCTCAAGGAAATTCCTTTGCGACTTTGAAAACTGTGGCCGTACCTTTGCTACCGCCCGTAACCTTCGCTTGCATCAACGCACACACACTGGAGACAAGCCATTTGCATGCGAGTTTCCTGGTTGTGGAATGCGCTACCATCGTCCCGCCCATTTGAAGAGGCATCAAGAGGTTCATTCTGCAAACCAGTAAGTTGCACTTGCTCTCTGTTGTATTCACGTATACTTATTTGCCCTGCTGTAGTGCTGCAAAGACACCAAAGCCTCGTAAACCGCGTGTTGGCGCAAACTCTAGTGCCGGCCCATCTCGTCGTCGCAAGGGCCCTGCCTCCGAGCTTGACAACGAGATCGACGAACTTGCGGGTGACGGAGAATCCTATGTTACCCGCGGTGTTGCTGATCTCGATGTCAACATTGACGGCGAAGGAATCGGTGGTGCCCTTCTCACTCGTCCTCGTCGAGCCGCTGCTGTTGCTGCTGTCCAAGCCAACCGCAGCCGCCGTTGGGACGAAGATATCGACTTTGGAGACGACATTGAGGAGGAAGAAGACGATGACGATGAAGAAGACGAGGTGAACCCCGACGCTGATGTTATGATGGAGGAAGAGGATGATGACGATGACGAGGTCGACGCTGGATACCAGCCACGCACTGGTCCGTCTGGCCGTGGTAGGGGTCGCCCTCCGCAACGTGGAAGGATGAGGCCCATCGTCTCTAGCTCCGGTGGCCCACCTTTCGACCTCAACGGAGTCGGCACTCCCTTTAGCAATACGCGCAACTCGTATGGCAATCATCCCGGAAACCCAGTGATCAACAGAGACGTGCGCATGGACGGAAGCCACGCTAGTCCTAGAGTCGCACCTGCTGCTGAAGGAAATGATGGAGACGAGGAGGGAGCGCATGCGTATCATTAGGAGAGCTCAACCCCGCTCCATTGCTGCGTTTCTCAACCAACTCGACCTTTGCTTTGTGCCATAACTACTTTTGTTCCCTCTTCATTTTGGAACCATTACTTGATCATCGTCTAGTTCACCACTCGCCCTTTATAGCTCTTTTTTTTTGTAACTACCTGCGTCACTAATGGGATGCCTTGATTTCGTTGTAAAGAGTCTGATTTATTTTCCTATTGACTCCTTTAGACTGGAGAATAAGGTTCCGAGCAGGTTGGAATGGAATTCTGCGCAGATCCACCATGTCATTTTTGCAAAATGAGGTCCATTTTCAACGTTGGATTCCACCACAAATTTCCGAGTGTAGTCCTGCGTAACCAATGCAGCTCACTTATCGGAGAGCCATTGGTTTGACGACGTTGGTCTTCTGGCTCCTTTTGGCGGTGGCGATCTGGCAGTTCCATCCTTCGTCAATTGCCACAATCGTCCCATTTCATCATATTCCATGGATGCCAAGTTTAAACTTCGGAAGTAGCTACGGGAAGAGACCCAGACCGCCCCTCTCCGACGGCTCCTGGATTCGTTCCTTCGAGCGTATGAACGACACCCTTGTCTGGGACATCAAACGAGGTTGTTTAGAGCCATCGTCTTTGACACCAGGACATACGCGTTCGATGGATGTAGATGCATGGGAGTGGATTCTAGCGGATGGCAGCCGACTCACCGAATTCGACATTGAATGCTTCGTAATCAGAGCACTCCAGAGTCGCATTGGGTTTGTTTTAGTTGGAGGTATGCCGCATTTCAGTGTATGACGCTCAAAGCGGCCGCTTACCTCGTTTCTAGACTCGTTGACCGAGCACATCACGGCTGCCCTTGAAATGATGCTGCTGATGCCGCATCCGCCCCAGCAGCCGAGGTTAATCACTCGCGAGTACGAGTGGGGATGGACACGCTGGTCCAAGCAGACCAATCCGACAATCTTCTCAAACAACATGACCTTGTCTCGTCATCATCCTCTTACACAGCGTATCATGGCGAGATGGGAGTCGGGAGATGAAGAGTTGAAGAACATTCCCCTGGAGAGACTCAGTAGGCCCATTGTTCGAATGTTCCGGTCCTCAAATCTAGCGAGCGAGGAAGAGATATCCGAGGTCATTGAGCACGATATGGGCACTCCTGTCAACTGGACAGAGACCTTGCGTATTCCTACGCCATGGCGTGAACACTTGAAGCGACATATAGAGGAGCCTGGTTGGGAAGGCGAGAAGGTATGTCTCCTCCTGGCTTACTCCTCAGAAACTTACCGTAGTCTATAGCCCTCCATCGTGCTCATAAGCACTGGCCCTCATTGGGAGCCTGCACGTTTTGGTCGCGCCGTTACCGAATCGCAAATGAAACAGGCTTATGAGCTAGTGGTACGTGGAAAGATTGCTTCTCTACATAATCTCATTATTGTGGCAGATGAGGAAAGTATACGACTCGTTTCTGTCATTCCCTTCGGACTTGCCCATCCGGGTCATGTATCGGTCAACTATGCCCGGTCACGAATATTGCACTCGGTATCACTATCCTGTCACTCTGTTCGATGATATTGCCAAGGACCCAACGCCAAGCAAAAACCACTACCATTATCATTGGTTCCCAAAATATAACGCGTTTGCCAAGGGACTTTGGGATGAAGGACCTTTGTCTTTGAGCCGTAATAGAATGCAAGAAGTCGACATCGACATCTTAAAGTCTCGAGGCGGACCGGCAAAGAGAGAGCCCGAAGCTTCGGTCGCAACCGAATATTGGGACGTCTGGAATATGACTGTAACGAGGCCCGATGCACACGTGGGGAACAATGGCAGGGACTGCTTACACGTGAGTACGCCACAGTTTTAGGCTTTCCAGTCGCTTGCTAAAACTTTTGCCAGTTCTGCCCCGCCGGCGTATACTATTGGGTCGTACGAGCCTGGTGGGATACTATAGTCATTAATGGGTACTAAGCGAGCGGTAGACAGCCGTCCTCGAAATTAAGGCATTTTTTTCTTGAATTGAATAAAGAATGGCAGTTCCCCGATCGACCGCCGCGTTTGAAATGTCAGTGTCCTTGGAATTCCAGCACGATTGTTTAGCCAAACAAAAAGGTTCTAGTGCAGAGGATTGCCGCACAGCAAGGTTGAGGATCAGGGTCGAATGTGGGAGAGCACCCCTACTCGCCAACATCAACACCTTATATTGGAATGGTACAATGTCTTGCGTCAGATCTCCACCAATATGACCCATTATTAGCATATGCCAACTCGAAAATGCTTTAGTGATTTCGGCGACCCATTGCCGCATCGTAAAGGGCTTTGTCGATAGCCAATGCATATACGAAATCACGCATGTTGTCCACGTATTCTTTGTCAAGTTCCACCCGCTATTTTTGACCCTGAAAGGGTCTAAACTGGCCCAACGACGAGAAGGAAAGGTCATTCTCCTTCTACATTCTCCTCGCAGTCGACAGTTCTCTATGGTCACAACAAGATCCTCGACAATAGAGGAGTCTCACCGTGGTCGTCGTGCTGCATGGCGTCAGGCAAGTGTTGCCAGTATCGTAAAAGCCGCCAAAGTGGCAGCCCTCGTACCCAAAAAACTCAAGGATCAGCAAATGGCAAAAGTGAAATCTCATCATATAATGGTTCAATGGACGAGTTGGCTGGACACCTTGAGGATGGACGACTCGCATGGCTTGGAGATTCCTGAAGAAGGCGACATCCCACAACCCGGTAGGCATTACTTGCTCTCTCAACCTATAAAGCTAACGTGTACGGCAGATGTGCTGGTCGCGTTTGCATCTCACTACTCTGAATATGCTCGAGGCATACAGTCCAAAAAAATCCGAACAAAGACGCTTTTGAACAACATGCGCAGTCTCGTTAGGATGGTAAGCGATATAAAACTGCTTTGGAAGGGTATTAAAGGTGCCTTAGCTTGAGACTGCCTGGAATATTAGTATTCCACAGGAGACTAAACGGATTCTAAATACGGTATGTCTGGTAGCTTGTTTCCGCCTACCTTCTGACGCATTGAAAGGCGTGTGTTGGTCCCCTATCAGAGATCCACCAACTTCACTCTGATCCATCGGAGAGACCTATTGCGGACCTGGAGACATTGGAGTCCATTATTTCGGTGATATGGAGTGAGGAGTTCCAACCAAAGTACCAACGCGAGGTAACAGGAACTGTCTTCTTCGGCATTCCTTTACTGAACGAGACCCTAGCGTATTCAGTATCACGCCCTCTTGCTTCTTTTTCTATTTACCGCTGCCCGAGTTGGGACCATACTCGAATCATCGACCTACTACGGGAGTGACGAAGGATTGTCCTACCGTGTACGAAGTCCTCCATCATACCTATCTAATTGACTGACTTGAACTAGGATATCAACCTACGAGTATATCCCTCTTCAGATGACGAAAACGACATTACCCTCTCTGGACAGTTGGTCCTCCGCTATGCCAAGGGAAATCGCACTAGCGAGGGTCGAAAGTATGTTCAAAAAGGTATATATAGGGATAGTTGGTTGATGCTTCCAGCTTTCGCTATAACATCGCGGACACAGATCATATCTCCAAAAATTTATGCCGCCTCTTGCTTCTCATCGGATTCCTGGATAATGCGTGGCAAGACTTTGAGTCTTTAGATGACTTAATCCAACTCCGCTATCGCATTCCCTCGAAAGGCATGGAGCTTCGCGTCAAGCAGGAATCACGATACCAGGCGGTATTTATCCTCGAATCTGATGGAAGACTTAAGCGTGGAAATGGTGTAACTCGCCTACCAGCTGTCAAAGCATGGCATCGGTTTCGCGAACTAGGGCAGCTGGCCGGTCTCAAAGGTAGGTTTGTCCAGTACTCAAGGTGCTACCACTAATATGAAGACAGACAGTTTTACTATCGGTAGCATTCGTCGACTTTGCGCAAATGCAATCAACAACCCATACTTTACGGATGCGCAAAGGCGTGCAGCAATGGCACACGCTGACAAGAGTTCGGTCTACGTATGCTAGATCATATCCTTCCAGAGAGATATTCACTGCTGCTAGGCCTCTCACTACGCCGCCCCTCAATTCAACTTTCAAAAGGTCATTCTAAATGAGCGGGGAATCGACTTGCCAGTGAGCCTAGGAATTTAGGACAAACACTCGATCAACCCTCACATTCTCAACTAGTTTGCGACTACCTCCCAAACTATGGATAAAAAAGCACCGGTTCGTGTGAGTATGGCGACTATAAGCAATCAATTGCGGCAAAATAAAAACTTTGCCGCTGACGTCCATCGGCAGTCACTAGTGAGTGCAACTTATCATCTAGAACGTCGCTAAAACGCCTATTTCTAGCTGAAAAGGGCAATTATTGAACAAAAAGGCTCGATTGTGTCATGTCAGAACTTGCCTGTGGGTAAAATGTATGCAAAATTGCACCAAAGGGTGCAATATTACATCGGAAAGGCAAGAAGAGAGACTCTGCATCGAGCACGGCAGGCATTTTTTAACTCACGAGTCGTGCTCAGGATACCCAGGCAGGTAGTACGTACAAAATAACAGCCGTTACGACTCTTTACTGAGATCCCCACTTGTCTAGGTAAAACTACCCGTACATCCGAGTCCAATCCTACCCATTGTACAAAAGCCATTGCCAGGCCATGCACTCCTCAGGACTATTCGAGAAGTAGTTCTGGGAAAGGATTCGAAACAAGGGCCAGCAGACCTCAAGCTTCTTCTGTCCTTCTCCCGCTTAAGGACGCCGCTGGATTCTTTTTACCCCGACGAGGAGATAGTAGATAACAGATGCCCACAATGTGCTCTTGACATGAATACGTACGCCCCATCATCACGTCTCTGTATATCATTAATGGAGCCAAACAGGATCCGCAAAGTTCATCGACAATCACACGTACATAGATGTCGCACAAACCACAAAAGAAAGGAAGCCACAGTCTCCGAGAAATTGGTCCCTTCCACCAGATCTCTAAAGGAGAGTCTTTCAGCAACCAGGCGTATAGCTAGAAAGAGAGTTTGCACACTAGAGGCTTGCGGTCGCCACAAACGGTGAGAGCTAGATTTGTATGGCGTGTTTAGATAGCTTACAGCCAAACTAGTGCTCGTACGGCCAACTTCTCTTCCGTCGATGCGACTGCGCGGCACATCGAAGAAGTGCACTATATTGCCACCAGTCCAAACCCACGATATCCAGTTTATTGTTATATATGTTTAGAATGGTATGCCCGGGTAAATGAGAATGGAAACCAAATCTAACTCACCCTAGGATACCCTTCTGGTCCTGGGAGCTTGACCATACCCGCCAGCATTTTGACGACATGTTCTCGATAGCAGTTCGGATGCCATACGTGTCCAAAGTGCCAGAGACTGCACAATCGGTCGATGGTCAAGAGTTTATTGAAAAGCCGTTGCTTGTAGGAACATTAGAAGCAGCACATGCCTTCGCTCTCGACTTCCATCTAGTAGTTAGAAAGCCAGGGTTCTGCCCGTTTTGCGTTTACGACATGTCGTTACCTTGGCATCGGCGTATGAAACAGTATGTCTCAACCGTGGCTCGTTCGTCGTGTTGAACTATGTCTAGATTTTCTCTGCCCACTATCTTCCGGGATCATCTGGTTACCCATATTTTATCACTATCAGATGATGAAACCTATAAATGTCCGGACCCGTGCTGCTCGCCGTCGCAATATGGTCCTCAAGAGTTGGGGTCGCATCTGGTTTTGGTTCACCTTTTGCCAGTTTACGGAAACGTTCAAGCCCCACACAAGCTGGTAAACTGGGGGGCACCGGCATTGCGTACCTCGTTTTGGGTACGAGAAGGATTTAAGAATGCCAAGAAAGCCGAAAAAGTCAAGAAAAAGGCCCAGAATACCGCCGATTCGGAATGTTCGGATAGTGTTGCTGAGTCCGAAGAAGAGCTAGAAACAGAGGATGAAATGTCGAGCGTTGTCACTGACGAATAGAGTTGATCAGGGATGGTAAGCAAACGTTTATCTTGCGCTAACGAAATCTCATGAGGTGTCCAGATAGGATGTTTATACTACAAAGGGGTCATATGCTACATTATAGACACAATTGAAATATCAAGCAGTTTAGCGTTTTGTCGAGATATAAGCGGGAGCTGTACAATACGGGCTTAAAGTACCCTCACAAAGATCGTTGAGATACTGTTCTGTTACCGGGCCTACGACTCCCCTCTGGCAGTCCCAGACTTGGCCGAGAATTGCCCACCTCCATCTCTGGTAGAGTGTTAGAGATAGGAACACTTCTCTTCAGGTATGGCTTACCACATAAACCCTCAACTCTTTATCGAGGGGCATGACCGTCTTCCAATCGTCAACGCCTACTGCTTCACAGCAGAAAATGCGGTACGAATCAAGCGCATACTTTCCCATACCCGGAAGATGCGATATTGCGGTCGGGGGATACTTTGGTTCCCCTGCTCGAAGATGAGTAAATTACTCGGGATAGATCGCTGCACCTTTACCTTTTGCGACCTGCACGCGCGAAGGTCTTAAGTGAGATTGTGAGGGAGGGTCTTGAAGGTACATATTGGCGAACAAGATGAGCCGTTGTGTGCGGACTGCGGCAAGTCCGAGCGGAGTAAGAAGTTCTTGAAGTTCGGGAACACATGCTTGATTATATCAAAACATGTGCATGCGGCCCTTAAGCTCACTGACCTCGCGATAGAGCTTCCATATCTGGCCAGCGTGACATGATTTTGTAAAGTACAGGGGTGGCTGCCTTGCCGGTGGTTTTGTTTAGCAGAATTACGGCAATAAGAAGCCACCATGGCTTATGAAAGAGAAACCCTGCCAATGGAACTCAGCATGTTGTTGGGTCTTTGACTATCTGCTTTACCTTGAACTAGACGTGGCTTCGTATGGAGCAAACGCACGATCATAGGTACTGATCTGTCACAATGAGTGTTTCTGAGGACCAATTTGAGTTCTTTCATGGACGTAGTGGATGGCAATTTAGGTCGTTGCACAACAAGTTCATCTCGTTTCTTTCGTTTTCGGCGATGGCTCGCGTCACCGCCTTTAGGTTGGTCGATTACCGTAGCGGAAACCAATGTAGAGCTCGCTCTGGGAGATGAGTCTACGCCTTTGCTGGCTGCTTCAACAGTTTCAACTCGCCGTATTCGCGTTCCTGCGCTTATACTCTTCTTCGTAACATTTTCAAAGTATGGAGACCTCGTGGGATCCCTAAAATACGGTGATGTGAACCTTGGAGCTCCCGGGCGCTGAGGTGTTTTGACAACAGTCTCTACTGAACCGGCTTGCTGCGTTACTTTTGGCATTATAATAGTGGTCGTGAATCAAGAGCAACCAAGCAGGTGATATAATGAACTATGCCCTTGCAGGTAAATGCATCGATGTGGGTGATGACAAAAAGTGGAGATCGGCTAGCGCCACCGCCCACCACCTAATATATATACAATCATGATGAAATAGTACATGAAACTTTGAGAAAATGTCCTTATTTCTAGTCAAAGAACGGATGGAATTCTACGTTATTCCTGGCAGATGCTATGATGTCAATTAGCTCAGTTACGGCCGTTTCAGCTAGCACTTACGTTTCAAAGGGATGATGGAAGTGCGGTCCCATGGCATACCAGTGCCATTCTCCAAGTTCCATCCCCGTACTTGGCAAAAATCAAAGAATTCGTCCGCGTATGGGGGATCCTGGCTATTCGAAGGGGGATCGTATATGGCACCTAGCCCTCTCGGATGTTCCAAACAAATGGTGATACTGTTCTTTTCTTGGGGGAACCAACAAGCCCTCACGGTTTCCCGGGGCCCGCACCGTCTTGGATCAAAAGCGAGGTCGAGTGTGGTGGCAAGCCAGTTCATGCACCTTTCTCCATACTCGGTGACGGTGATCCTTGTCAGCTTGGACCCCAAAGGCGCAGGGCCATTGAACTCCACCGCTGGATGGGTGATAATCTCTTCCAGACTGGGGACAGACTGCCATAATATGGATTCATTCGGGCCATTAGGAAGTTCTGCGCACACGTAAAAGCATGCATGTGTAATCTTTCGACCAAACTTGCGGAAGAAGGATCGCAGCGAAGCTGAGGTGGGGTTCGAGTCAGCATAGCAGCCTCCATTGGCGGCGAGAATAACGGCTTGAAGACTAGGGAGTTCCCATGATGGGAAAGCTCTGTCAAAGAGGGACCAACGATCGGTGTCCCACCTCAACCCGGTGAGTTCTGGCAGGCGGAGGTTTTGGAGGTCTAGAATGGAGGTCTCCTCACGATCTAGCCTAATTCGAATATCCAAATATGTCAGTCGGGGAAAGTGTCCGGATAGAGAGGACGCAATCCCATCGTGATAGGGTTTAACCTCCAGTTCAAGGCTCGTTAACGCACGTAAATTTGCACTATGTTCCAATAGAATCGGGAAAAGGTCCTCTTGATCATAATCATTATGGTGTTCGTTAAGCTTGATCTGCAGGACCTTTGGATTGCTTACTAAATGGTTGGCAAAAGTGGTTGCGTCAGTCGGCTGGGATCTACGCCCAAATACATTAAAGTTGGCGACAAGAATGGCAATATGCGCTTTGACGCCCTCCTCACTCGGCTTAAGGTCCTCCGGGAGGACGCAAGCCTTGAAAACATATCCCAAAGGGTCGATAACTTCCTTCCATGATTTCGAAACAGATCGTATATTGCGAAAATCTTGAGAAGTCGGGACATTTCGAGTCTTGTCAACCTCTTCAAACCGAGAAGCTTTGCCGGCAAACGTGAAGAAGGGTCGTGCACCGCGAATAAAGGTTATATAGGGAAGTATCCCACTCATTAGGACGGTTTCCAGAATTTGGGTCCATATTTCAACGGGAGTTCGTTCTATCGCGGACGACGTGGTCATGGCTAGGAGGAAAGGACGCCACCAATTCACCTTCAATAGGCGATTTTCAGAGTGAACAAAGGGGATTTGTATTCAATACAGTGAAGCTGTACAGGGAGACCAAACGCGACGACACCACAAGTTTAGATAACGAAGAATACTGTAGCCTGGAGGGGGAAAACAAAACCACCGTGTATCTTCTCGCAACGTGGGGGGCCTTACGTCTAGGAAGACCTGCGATCATCCAGTATCGCCCCGCTGTAAAAAGTCCAAACCAAGGCAGTTCTCAAACTTGGTGCCATACCTCAAAAGGTGATTCCTCCAGGCGCTCAGCCACAGTATCCCTTTGCTCATCTCTTTCATTCTTGCTGGGCTCATTAATGTCATGACCGCCTCCGGAGCCAAAACGCGGACGTGAATGAGGTTCGGAAAATAGGTTCGGTTCATTAACTTCAGGACGCTTTCGTACACTCGACCCGTCGTCGCAGCTACGCACGCGCCTGCAATCGTAAAGTGTGCCAGTCCGATTAAACTGATCTGTGGATGCGCCATCTGTCCCGGCCGGAGCGTCCATGGTCCAAGTGTGACATCGATCACCAGACCCACGAGACCAGGGCACAGATCCAACATCCTGTGGAGAAGATAGGGTGGGATATTCATGTATTTGTGCTGACACTGGAGGCTCAGCAGCGTAAGCGTCGAGCCAAATCGATCCAGGATGCCATGGAGTAACGGGTCTTCAAAGTCGGCCGGTTCCATCTTCTCACAACGGATGACGAGTGCCTGAAGGTATGGCATCGTCCATGTCCGAAGCAGACGCAAGTCTTTGTTTTGGTTTTCGACGAGGTCGACCGTGAGGCAAACGAGTTGTGGGAAGTTGAGTTGGGCCACCGTGGATTGCATCAATGGCAGAGGCGCATTGTCTTCTCCATAGAGTTCGAGGGTGCGCAAACTAGTGGCGACTTGAGGATGCTGTCGACACACCGCGAGCATCTCGGCGAAACTAGTTTGCATATGGGCGATGTTATACACAAAAGTTGACGGAAAGACGGTCATCAGACGCGCGAGGTTGAAGCCGTGCACCACGCGAACGTTGGGGCAAGCCAGTAAGCATGCGAGCACCAGAAATACATCTGCACCCACTTCACAGTCTCCCAGGTGGAACTCGACGCGACGGGTGTACTTTCCCCAGCCAGTATCACGTAATGTGAGAACCAGCCGCGTCCACCATGCCGGACGGTCGCAAATGAGGCATTCATAGAGAAACGGTGTTGACAGCTCTCGAAACACCTTGCAGACGGTGGTCAAGGCGAGCTTTGTTGGGTATATCCGCGACTGGGCGTTTAAGACGCTGGCCTTTGGACCGTCGCAGTCGAGCGGGTCGGTGAGTGGAATGTCCAGTGGATCAAACTCATCGAACACGGAAACCATCGTGTCTTCGATATCATATCGAGTGAGGGTCGCGAACCGCACAATCCTCTGCCACACACCGATGGGAGTCGTGGCCGTGAGTCTTTTCTGTAAATAAATAGGGTCAAACACGTATCCCACTCGCTGAAAATACATGGAATATTTACTGGAAACGATTCCACCCCCGTCATGGCTGGGTTTAGGTTCCAATTTTGGCGCTTGAGTCACCACGTTTTAGGCGGTACCGTGGCGCGCGCCTTTTTTTGTTTTCCCAATATCTCAGGCACTCGTATCAAACCAGAAGCCACAGCATAATTGACGCAAAATACATATGTAATACATAAGAGTTTACGGCTCAGAAAGGATATTCGCCATCTCCTCCAGTGAAAACCGGGGGGATGTGGATCCGAAGCTTTCTTTCAGCATCAACGCATCTCGACGCGCCCGATCTCTCTGTCTTCCGGTAGCGGCTTTTGACATCCATTGATCCACCTCGGTTCCTCGCCCCATAGCGCGCAACTTATCGGCCCAATCTGTTCCCAGCTTCTTGACCTGGGAAAGCTGGTTTGTACTCTGTGCACTCAAAAACTCGGGTCCTTCTGCACGATGACCCGTACAGTCAGGCACCGAATAGCCTTCCTCCATGCCCGGTTCTTTGGGACGAGATCTCCATTCTTCCATCGGCCTCCTGTCCGGCCATAGAGACCCGTTCTTCGTCTTCTCAAGCACTCCTTTGATGTCCAGGGATTCGCCATGGGCCAATGGAATGGGTTGTGATGGCGTGACGCAATCCATGTCGACCTCTTTTCTCAGGACAAAGTCGATGTCAACAGCAGAAAAGAAGCCAACGCTGGTCGGTAAGTCGTCCAATCCGAGTTTGAATGCGAATAGACTACGTGTCCAGAGGTTGGCGATCTGAAGTGCGAGCGCCGCACGATATTTGTCCTCTTCTTTGACCAAATACCGAACTTCGTCGTGTACCGAAATCATATACCTCGCCTGAATCGAGTAGGTTTGAACCAAGTGATCCATGGCTGTAATCAAGAGATGAAGGTAGTCCACGCCTGATGACTGTACGACCCAGTTGATCCGACTGGTAAGATAGTCGGATCCAAATTCATCAGACAGGTGCTTCTTGGACAGTGCTGAGGTAACACCGCAACCAAGTGCAGGCGTCATGGGCCTTTCCGAATGCGCGATGGCTTCGAGCTTGTTGAACAAAAAGCTCTCTGTCCCACCGTACCAAAACTTGCGTCCAAACCAACGAGGAGAGTGCATATTGGTTCCTTTGGTACTGGCGTACAGCTTTTCCGCCAATTTTTGAGCTTCTGCAGTGGACATGCCTGCATTAGCCTGCATAAGGAGGAGGACGGCGTGGCGCATCCCAGCACCATAGATACGCGAATAGTTGAACACTTTGGCAGTGTCACGGCTAATCCCGAGAATGGACGCCGTCTTCGAATGCAAATCAGTGCCGGCCTTCTTGGTACCTTCGAGTGTCATCCATCCAATCGCTGTAGCCCCGTGCATCCCAAATTGAGCGTCACCCATGACACTTGAGATCCACAATTCTTCAGAGTCGACATCTGCGCCTACAATCGAGTAGCCTGGAGGTGCTCGCACCATCGCCTTGAGTTCAGAACCGATTCGGTTCTTCTTTGCATTGGAGGCCGTGAGCCAGGTCACTTCGACGGCACGGCGCGTCACCGTGCCCATAGTGATCACTTGAGGGAGGATGAGACCCCATTTTTCGTCCGGGGTCCCAGTCTTGCCCATGCCCAACGCGCCCGCGTCCTTCTCCCAAACTATCATCTGGTTCAGGACCCGGTCACGTGCACTGATCCAGTAACTGCACTGGGCGTTCATGTCGAGGGCATTTCGTGTCTGGTCCGTGGTATCTTCCCCCGGTACGCCTAGCACCTCGTTGACATTGGCTGAAACGGTTCCTTCGTCTTTGGGTATACTTTTCAGGGTCCCGTCTTGCGCGTACTTGAGGAAGCTCTTGCTCAGGGGGTTACCAACATTTGCCTCCTGACCGTGAGCATGCGGTAATTTGAAGAACTGGTACCCTTCCTGGGTTGATTGAATTCGCCATTGTTCGTCATCTTCATGCTGGAAAGTAAGGGGCTGGTTTCGGTCGGCGGTTTCCGGAGGGGACTCTTCTTGGACAGGAGTGCTGACAGGCTGGACTCGATAGCACCAACCATGCTGGCGTGAATAAACGAGCGGGTTACCGAGCCATCCAAGTCGTAATAGAAGCGGGGCCATCCTGTTGCGGACGGTGACGTCTATTGTACCGAGGGGTGCGTCTGGACGCGGCTTGGCAAGGTCCCAGTACCACTGAGGCCATGTTGGCGCTGGGTACTTGAGTCCTTCCGGGGGAGAAGGCATATCAGGCGTCGGGTCGACAGCTCCTTCTTCCGCGGTGACTGTCCAATCTAGTTGCTGTAATGCGAGAGGTCTTCGCCCCGCTGAAGGCATACTCGTCACCTTTGCAAGCTTCATAAGCGCGTTGACGGAATTTTGCGTAACTTTTGGGTTGGTCAACGCTATGGCGAGTTTGTCGTCCTTGGTAGACAGTATACGGGCTTTGAGGAGCTCACCCCCGAGTTTGGTACTCCACAGGGGTTCGGAAGTACCGTCCAGCTCTGCAGGACGCACCAACAGCGTCCCATCCTTCTGAAATCGCGCTACCGGATCATCGGATGTGAGGGTTACGATGAAGCCTGCTTCTGGTACAAACTTGGCTGAAGGGGCCCGATACAACCAGCCGTGTTGGGAAGAGTAGAACATGGGGTTATTGTTCCACTGGGCTTGAAGCAGGAGGGGAATCAAGACGTCCCTTGCGCGAGTTGAAGTCGGATCTTCTGTG
The DNA here is from genome assembly GCA_000827415.1 of Serendipita vermifera MAFF 305830. Classification (NCBI taxonomy): domain Eukaryota; kingdom Fungi; phylum Basidiomycota; class Agaricomycetes; order Sebacinales; family Serendipitaceae; genus Serendipita; species Serendipita vermifera. The sequence continues at coordinate 153,301 of KN824320.1, forward strand.
AGCTCCGCCAACCAAGCCAGCGTCCCAGAGGACTTTGACTTGGACGAAGCAGGCTTCTCTATCGCTTCACGCTTCTTCTCCATCGTCTCACGCTGCTTTTCCATCGCCTCACGTTGCTTCTTCGTCGGGACCCAAAAGCCCCGACTCTTCCCGGCAACCTTGGGCGTCCAGTCCATCTGTTCAAGAAAGACATCTCCCTTCCATGCCCCACTCTCCATCAAGGTACGAGCCTCCTCGGCCAAAGCAGCAAGCTTGCGCTTAACTGCACCCTCAATCTCGCGGTACTTGCTCTCCGCGCGTTCGAGGTACCGCTCCCATTCTTGATTAACAGGGAGAAAGCTACTGCCCATACGCATAATACCGGCCCAACTAGCCGGATGTGCACACGCCTCGAAAAACTTTGGTAGGACTTTTTGAAACACGGCATGGGTGGTACCCACGTCGTTTGCGCAATAGTCCAAATATGTCTCGAGGTCGGCTAAAATGTGGGCGGGCGTATCGTGCATAAACGCGTTTCGGGTCTCCTTGTTCATCGTGATCCCACAATGCAATTTGGCGACCTCGAGCAACGAGTTGACAGAGGTGATTTCTTCCCAGCGCGTATGCGCGTGCTGTGCATCGTCCTCTTCTGCATCCAGCGCTGCGGCGTCCGCTTCTGCACGCTGGTCCGCAGCCAGCCGTGCTTCAGAGAACGGACTCAAGCTTGAGAGGTCCTCCGCTTCTTCGGGGCCATTGGCCTGCCTGGCAGCATCTTTACGCCACTTCATCCACGCAGGCCGTTGGACAGAGGAGATCCCACGGACAGCAACGTGCAATGCGAGTGTATCAACCCAACGCACGCCAGAAGCATGTCCAGGTCGTAAGTCATACTCCTCAAGTACCCGCGCTCGATCATAAGCGACGTTATGACCCACGACGATCCGCTCTTGGCCAGGTTTTGCCACACCGAGCGGAATCAGATGCGCGCCATCCTCGGATTCACCCAAGAGCCAAGGCGAGATCCAGGCGTACCAGGCGGTAGGAGAAGCTGCGGTGGCCATGATGGCATACTTGTGATACTTGGGCATGGTCTCCACATCGAACACGAGCGTGTCTTCCTCGTACGGGCCGACGCCTTCTTCAACCTTCCAGTTGCCCGCGTCGAGGGTATACCGCGTCCAACCAGACTTGCGCACCCAGACGTTCTTGGGCGGGATGGATGGTACGTCCACTTGTGCAAAGCGTTCGGCGAGAGTCCGACTAGGCTGAGCGAGTCGATATGCAATATTGTAGAAATGCCCGTCGATCGTGGGGCCCTCGAGCGGCGGGAGGGTGAAGGAGATATTAGGGAGGACTTGTGCGTCTGCTGGGTTGAGTCCATGCGCTTGTAGGTGTCGTTTGGAGAGGGTAATGCTGGTTTCTGGAGGCGTTGGGAAGGAGGTGTTACGGAAGATTTGGGCGTGAAGAGGGCGGGAGAGTAGTTGGACTCCGACGGGGTTTCGTAGCACTGGACGTGCATCAGCATAAACCCGAGTTAGTTTTGAAAAATACGCACCGATTTCGTCTGCTGGTAGCTTCTTTTTCGTGTAGTTTAGCGGTCCAGGGACGAGAGTTTTCTTGGTACTAGCTTGCTTTTTCCGAGACACTTCTGGGATACGTTGGGCACTAGTAGCATATTTGCGACGCTGATACGATATTTCTTCATTCTTTGAACGTAATAGAAGCGTATTTGGACCAGTAGAGCGGATTCCAGGGTTTGAAGGTCCTATATATGCATTTCCGACCCGTGAAAACGCACGACGATTCGACGCAGCTACTCGAAAACGTCTCAGCATCGTTTAATTTGAGATATACGGTGAGTATCACGCACCAAGCCTCAGCTGAGACATTTCCATCGTGACCTTCAACGTCCGTTCGATTTCTCGCTCGAGGGACGCGTACGACTGTCGACAGTATTCATCATAGAGCCTCGTACACTGTTTTCTCGAAGGAAGCATTCGACTCGGGGAGTTGAACGAGTCGGCGTTGGAGTCGGAGTTTGGATTGGTCGGGCCGACTTATTACCACCGTACCCCGCCGACTCTGACCATATGGCACTGGTACGTCCTCCCGCAGAACGGGTGGGTGGGAAGATTTGTATTGATAGACGCGCTCAGGATGACTCGGACTCTTAATCACACGAAAGGGGGCTTTTCGAATTTTCTTGCATTGGAGGCACACTGCCCGTCAACGACGACGACTACAACGACAACGACCACCACCACCGACAAAAGACACGACTGGTCTACATCATGAATACTACTAATAACTCGATTTGGGAGTGGGTGAATGGATTGGATTGGAATGAAAATGAAATGAAACTTGATGATACACAATTTTGATAACCAGAGAACGGTGGAGCCCGATGGAAGCCACCCGAACTAGTCGGGTGACGTGGAGTAGCGATATTGGCGGGGGGACTGACCAGATGGATAAGGTAAGCGCTGTGGTTGGTTTGGAACAGGGGAGAGTAACGAGAGAATCCAAAGTGCATTTCCGAAATCAAGAGGTGCCGTGATGGGGATGGGGATGGAATGGAATGTGGGGGAAGGGCTGGGAGACAAAGGAGCCGGCGTAAGAGGAAAGTGAGAGGGGACGATTTGGGATCCAAATAAAATAGCTTCCGACACACTGTCTCACTATTCTTTTGTTTGATTCATTGTTTGATTCATTGTTTGTCCGTTTAAAGAGACGTTGAGGCCGACGCCGGCGTCGATGGCGACGACGACGGCGCCGACCTCCTTGCCCGGGAGGGAATTAGACCCGTCAAGAGATGGATATGCAGAGAGACGACGATTATTTTGGGGTTGCGAGAGATATACACTTTTGTGTCCGAGATAAAACTGGGAGACAGTGCCGGGTTAATCTCTGACCACGTCCAAATCGGGAAACGTCGCACATACCAAATCAGTCCGATAAAAGAAGCCGTCCTCCTTTTCATCGGTATCTTGGATAGGGACCGAGTCCGGCCCTTGGTTCTCTCGTCTGCAACACCCAAGTGACCGCCTGAAACTCGTCGATGCCCAAATGCCCTCTGGCGACGAGTGTCCTGGCGTACGCAACGTCCTGAACGAGTCCAGCAAACTGTGTCGAATGGTCCAGCAAGTCCAAATGGCGGACTTGGTCGTTTGGCAGGCCCGACTGCGCACAGCGCTCTTGGGCGCAAAGGACGGCGTCGACCCTTCGTACAGTGTCAAACGCGCCGCTCGACAAGTTTTGAATCGGTGACCAGAAATGGTTGTAGAGCCCGGCCAGGACGTCGAGCACGGTCACGACGTTGGAGTTTGCCTGGCGCGGGGTGATGTAGACGGGTGCATAGGTCAACGAAGGGTGGACGATGCGTAGGATGTGTGTAGAGGGCGAGGTCGCTGGTCGTGAGGCTTCGTCGGGCGTGAGGCAGGCGAGCGCTGAGGCCAGTGAGGGGGCGGCAAAGTCGAGCGTAAAGGTGGTGGCGTCTGTTGGCGTCACTGGCGACGATGACTGGGCTGCGAGTGAAGACCTGATGTAGAATGGAGGCGTGACCAGAGGGAGAGGGATCGTTGGTAGCCTCGGTGTTTGCATACGTGGGCCGTTTGCGAACGTAATTGGTGATTGTTTCGACTTTTCGTCGTCGTGAGCGTCGTCGTAGACGCTTATAAGATGGTTTAGTGGGCACTAGTCAAGTGCAAAGGCAGACGTGGTTGGGTCCAAGAAATGGGGGGACGGTCGAGGGAGGGATAATTGGGATTCATACGGGCTTTATATGTACAACTACCGCGGGTCCGAATCCTCACCTCTGATTGGTCCGCCTCTTCTGACTCTTGCGCAGCCTCTCGACCGCAAAATCTACCCTCCTAAAATCATAAATAATTGTAGACATTCTCGCACGACTTATCCATTTTGCGCAGTATCCTTTTGAGAGTCTATCCCTGCGGATTACTGCGTACATTCTCGCCGACACTTGTGGGCGCTTCAAGGCCGCCGAACTTAACCAATCGCGTACAGTCGTGGTGCTGGGAAATGCTGGGAGAGAGTGGGCGACACTGAAGAGAGGTCGTCTCCAGCTCGTTCGGTAGTGTTCCACCGGCGGCAAAAACGACACGGTCTCCCGTGCGTGGAGGCACTGGAGGGTGCGGAAGGTTGCAGGAGGTTGCAGTTGCAAGCTCATTATCGATGGAATCAGTAGTTGGAACCAGTAGCTTTTCGTAGAGAATCGTGAATTTCGCGTAGAATATTCCATTACGCTGGTTCAACCAGCAATATATGCGGCATTACGCAGACGCGAGTTAGCGGCATCGGAGGTGGCTGTGCCTTATGCCGTTCGGGGGGCGGTTACACGTACGCAGGCTCAGAAAGGAGGAGCTACGGTGCTCCATCACCTGATGCATGCCAACCGATCAATTCAAATACAACAATAGTAGAACGAATACATCGAAAACGAAAAACGAAAAACGAAAAACGAAAAACGAAAAACGCGATACAGGTGACGGGTCCACGAGTCCGAAGCACGACCAGAGTTACCACGCAGGCAACTGTGGTTGCAGTAACATTGGCTGCTGCTGGGTGAGAGCAGCAAAATGCTTGTGGTGCAGCTGCCGTCGCTGCTGCTGAGCGAAAGCGGACGCAGCTGGTTCTTCGGTGACCAGAATCCATGTAAGCGATTGCATTGCGTCAATGACGCCCATCATCCGATTGCTCCGCGCGACGTCCATCTCCAACCCACAAAACACGCTAGCGCCCTCGAGCAAATCCACGACGCGTAGTGGTCCGGCTGCGGCTGCACCCCGAGCCTGATGATACGAAAGCACATCGGCACGACGGTGTGCCGGAACGTCTGTCGTACGTAATGGTGTAGACAGGACGGCATGTAACGCCGTGAACACATCCGAGACGGTCACATACCACGAGGGTACGGAACTCGAAACAAAGATTGCGGTAGGTAAGGCTGGATGCACGATGCGCAGCGTGGCCGTAGGCGGGTTCGTCGCTGGTCGGGAGACGTCGAGCGGGGAGAGGTTTGTCAGGTATAACGGTGAAGTGGCGAAATCGAGGGTGGCCGTGCTCGACGCGAGACAGAGGGCGGGATGGAGACTAAAAGGATACGTCTCTTTTGGTAATGCGATTGAATATAATCGTGGTGCTTGCATTGTGCGCGGGGGCGAGTTTAGTTGGAGGCGGCATCCCTGGGGCAGCCCTTTTTATAGACGTCGGGAGTTGTGGCAAACCCTCCCGCCCTGTGTGCGCTGTGTTACCCGAGCGCCGTGGAAAAGATCGCCTAAACGAGTCACCGACCGCCCGACGTTCTAACAGCCAATCACGTTCCGGCGCTAATGGGGTCTCACTGCGGGGCCACTACCCTTCATTGCTGGGAGACAGCCACCGGGTGTTCACGTTCGTCTCAATCTGCTTCTCAGGTGTAGCGCTAGTATGCTGGAAGGTAATTCGGAATCATATTGGCCCCCATCGATGAGCATGATCCGGAGGGCGCCAGCGCTAGAGGTTGCAAGCGAGGCCAGGCGAGGTCGAAAGCAAAATCGCCACCTGGACCCAACCACATCTTCGTAAACACTGGGGCATTTCATACGAATCAAATGCTGGATTTGGAGATTCCGCGTAGTCCGCACTTTTCGGAGCCTCATGCCCGCATCTCCTACGCCAACATACGCTCCTCTAAGCAAAGCCTCGGTAGCAAATGCCCGTACACAACGCGGGCTGGTTATGCTATTACTGTGACATAAGGCGGGGGAACCACGTAAAAGACCGAGAGTCAAACGAAAGTGCTGCTCACTCTACGCCCAAACGAGCACTTCGAGCCAACCGACTAGCACGACAAGTATCAGTCGAAAGGCGCATATCCAACGAGACGCATTGTTATACCCCTAGTTTATCAAGAGGGCAGTGGGACAGGAGGCCAAGATTATCATCACTTCTACGTGTAGCGTGTGTACGTATGTATTTACGTGTCGTATGCGACCAACTTGGGCTCATCAACGACACGTGCGGGGATGTTTGGCATGTGGAGGCGAATATGTGGCTGCGGTGAGCGCTGCCACAACGCAGAAAGGAGTGCCGCCATGGCGGTCTTGACTGTTGCCGTTGGATGAGGATTATAGACCCGGAACGGCGAGAGGGTATGAGTTTTGATTCTGACTAAACGTGTGTTTCGATGGAAACGGGTAGAAGGTGGCATGCCGTATTTTCCTGTACTCTATGAATCGATATTTTTCTTTGGTCATTTCCGGTATCTCCATGTCGAGTCTTCCATTGGTCAAGGCGATTGAATGCAGACCTAACAGTTACTCAATAGCTGGCACTATCGGATATTTCAGACGAATCGCTGGCTTGTGAGATGAAAAATCGATCTAATCAGCCAACCAGAAGGCGTCATTGTTGGATAAAACGCGATAAGCAAAGCCGCACCAAATAACCGGGTTAGCCAGTCTCTGCCTATATATACCCAGGTGCCCGGCTCTGCGCTTTACTTTGTTCTAACTTGCTCTTCAAAACCATCTTAGGTGTCGCGCAGAGTAACTTCGCGCATCATGGCGCCGAAAACTAACCTCAAGCTCGCGAGTTTTGGCAAGCAGCCCCCATCTCATCAATACAAATGGCTAACCTCTGGCTAGATGGCGGCGATATCCGTGGACTGTCACAGTTGGAAATCATGGATGCCATCATGCATCGTCTGACTTGGGATATTGAATCAAATGGATTGAATGCAAGCGATCTGCCCTGCGATCACTTTGACTTGATGGGCGGAAGCGGCACAGGAGGGTGAGTTCCCACAAGTACTATTCTTATGTCCGCTCTATTGATGTTTGGTAGTCTAATCGCTATTCTACTCGCGAAACTGCGCATGTCAGTGGAGGAAGCATCCGATGAATTTGAAGACATCATCAAGCAGGTATTCAACCCAAAAGACACCTCGGGACCACAGAGAACAGAAGCGTTGAGGAAATGTATGGAGGATATCCTGAAGAAGAAGGGACTCCCAGTCGACCTCCGTCTCACAGAGGACAAGCAAGAAGGCTGCTCAAGGTGAGTACACATCGATACATACGCCTTATATCATGCTTATATTACCTAGTTTTGTGGTGGCAAGTCTTCGCACCAACACCAAAAGTACGGTCTGTCTCAGGACCTACCCTGTACGAAATCAGCGTCCATCTACCATCACGGTCATCGAGGCGGTGCTTGCTACCTGCGTAACTCAGCCAGAGTTTGCTCCAGTATCTTCCGGCTCGGGGCGTAAAGCTCGTGAATATATCGCAGCAAGCGGCGCCTTGAACCCTATACACGAGGTGATCTCAGAAGCGCACTTGTTGTTCGGTGAGGATGCTACCGTGGTATCGCTACTGAGCATAGGTGCGGGTTATCCAGGCATCATATCACTTCCTCAGGGTGGTAGTGAAGCCGCAATAGACAAGGTGATGCGGGACATGCTACATGACTGCGAACTGACGTAAATAACTCTTTAGCAGTAGAACAACAGCT
>KN824320.1:165424-186560 GCA_000827415.1 Serendipita vermifera MAFF 305830
AATAACTCTTTAGCAGTAGAACAACAGCTTTCATTGAATAGTAACTACCTGACGTAAATAACTACAGGACTCAGTTAGGTACGTCACGCTAACGACTGGACAATTTGATGATCCGGGTTGGATAACGACGCAAACAGAGGACTACCTTGATCGTCACGAAACCCGCGAAAATCTTGACGTTTTAGCGCAGAATCTTGGTTCTGAACATGGTCCCATCACGTTGGATCAGCTCAGTGAGTTCTCTGGTCTGTGTATATCTGTCGCCCTGACTTCTGCATAGAACATGCTGGGGGCCCAAACTCTCCTGGTCATGTTGCCGCCATTGTCCAGAAGTCGCTAGAAATTCTGAGTGAGCCTTTGATTTCCTATATTCTTATGAATGTGATCACGCTCATCACCTTTCAGTCTCTAATCGAGATGACGATATAATCGCAATGTTGAAACCAAAGGATCTGGAATGCGAAGCAAAGGTGGAGACGTGTTTGGAGGGAACACGTAACGATATTCTGCAAAATATCCGCAGCTGGGCGGAGGATCTCGAAGCCCCGAATATACTGTGGGTAAATGGGTATCCCGGGGTTGGGAAGTCTGCCATTGCTTCCACCATTGTCGAACAACTACGCTCTTCAAACCGCTTTGGCTCAAGCTTTTTCTTCCAACGAGAAAGAGCTAGTGCTATGACTCCCAATGCGTTATGGTGTAAAGTCGCATATGATCTAGCTCGACGATACGTTGGCATTCGGAAACACTTAATCACCGCATTGAATGCAAATGAGAGCCCTCTGACAACTCTCAACATCGATTCCCTGTTTCGGGAACTTATTTACGAGCCCTTGACAAAAAGCGACGACATACCAATTGACAAACTACCAGTGATCGTTTTGGACGCACTGGACGAATGCGGAGGAATCGATGGATGGCGCTCTGATCACCGCAAAAAGCTCATGCGAACACTGAAGAGCTGGTCGAGTCTGCCTGGAAGATTTAAGCTAGTAGTTACTAGCCGATGGGAAGACGATATCGAACGGCTATTCTCAACGACTAGCCATCATCCTATCGAAGTCATTTCGGGAGATAGAGTCGACTCATTCTCTTCGGCTGACATTCGAACCTTCCTCCTGCACGAGCTTGGCCAACTCGTGGTTCGGTATCCGTCGCTACCCACTGATTGGCCCGGAGGAGAAGCGATTTTCCGCCTAATAGAGGGTGCCAAAGGGGTATTCATATGGATAAAGACAGTCGTTAAGCTCCTGGAGGCAGGAGAACCAGGGAGAACGCTGAGACAAGTTCTTAGCAACGGTGCTGGGAGTATGGCAAATCTTTATGCTTGGATTCTTCACGCATCCTTCCCTAAACCTAGTGATGAGGATAATAAGGATTTTCAGGCCGTTCTTGGCGCAGTTATTTTCGCCAGAGAACCTCTCGATGTCTCCTGCCTCGCGCATTTCCTCTCAATAGACGGCTCAACCATGGAATATATCTGCAATGGTCTAAAGTCGGTACTGGATTGTGGAAAGATTATACGAATTCGCCATCAGTCCTTCGTCGACTTTCTACTCGATTCAAAGGAGTGTCCGCCAGCTTTCCTCCTCATAAAGCGCCGCGAAGCCAAGAATCTCACATTATGTTGCCTCAACACCATGAAAAAGCACCTGAAATTCAATATTTGTGACTTGGAGTCATCTTACGTACGAAACCAGGACGTCCCAAATCTTTCACTACAAGTGGATAAATGCATACCCCCCCATCTCTCGTATTCGTCACGTTATTGGACGAGCCATTTGGCTGAAACTTCATCCGATAATGAGGTAGATGATCGCGTAAAATACTTCATGGATCATCTATTTCTTTATTGGCTAGAAGTTATGAGTCTTATCAAGCAGATCAATACTGGATCAAGCATGCTACATTGTCTTATAGGCTGCTTACGAGTAAGTCTGGTGTGATGTAAGGTATGTCGAGGACATAGGAATGACATATCCGAATAGAATTCAAATAAGGATGACTCGCTCGCAATAGATATGCAAAAGTTCGTGGCTGCGTTCGCAAGCGTTATATCGCAAAGTACACCTCACATCTACATATCTGCACTTCCGTTTGCACCGCGATGCTTGGGCGTATCAAAACAGTATTTGAGTGATTATCGACAGACGCTCGCGGTCCGGACTGGCGGATACAAGAGTTGGCCATCTATTCAAAACATCTGTATTGGTCACAAAGCTCCAGTTTTGTCTGTGGCTTTCTCATCAGATGGAAAGCGAATTGTCTCTAGCGCTTGGGACAATACGATTCGAGTATGGGATGCGGAAACGGGAGAGACGGTCTTAGGTCCGTTGGGAGGCCACAGTGAATTGGCCAATTCCACCTCGTTCTCGCCAGATGGAAAACGAATCGTCTCTGGCTCGAATGAACGTACGATTCGAGTATGGGATGTGGAAACGGGCGAGACGGTCCTAGGTCCGTTGAAAGGTCACAATGGCTGGATCCGATTCGTCTCATTCTCGCCAAATGGAAAACGAATCGTCTCTGGCTCTGAAGACCATACGATTCGAGTATGGGATGCGGAAACGGGCGAGACGGTCCTAGGTCCGCTGCGAGGCCACAGTGACTGGGTTAATTCTGTCTCGTTTTCGCCAGATGGAAGACGAATCGTCTCTGGCTCTTCAGACCGTACGATTCGAGTATGGGATGTGGAAACGGGCGAGACGGTTCTAGGTCCGTTGCAAGGCCACGGTGACTGGGTCATGTCCCTCTCGTTCTCGCCAGATGGAAAACGAATCGCCTCTGGCTGTGCAGAGGGTACGATTCGAGTATGGGATGTGGAAACGGGAGAGACGGTCCTAGGTCCGTTGCAAGGTCACAATGGCTTCATCAACTCCGTCTTGTTCTCACCAGATGGAAAACGAATCGTATCCGGCTCTACTGACTATACAATTCGAGTATGGGATGCGGAAACGGGCGAGACGGTCCTAGGTCCGTTGAAAGGTCACAATTGCTGGGTTAGGTTCGTCTCGTTCTCGCCAGATGGAAAACGAATCGTCTCTGGCTCTGATGATCGTACGATTCGAGTATGGGATGTGGAAACGGGCGAGACGGTTCTAGGTCCGTTGCAAGGCCACGATGACCGGGTCATTTCCGTCTCGTTCTCACCAGATGGAAAACGAATCGCATCTAACTCTCATGACCATACGATTCGAGTATGGGATGCAAAAACGGGTGAGACGGTCCTAGATCCATTGCAAGGTTGGTTTCGAGGCTACCTTTCCCATCTCACGTCCTTCTCATTCTCGCCTGATGGAAAACGAATCGCCTCTGGCTCTTATGACCATACCATTCGAGTATGGGATGCAGAAACGGGCCAGACGGTCATAGGTCCGTTGCAAGATCACAACAGCTCGGTCTTGTCCGTCTCGTTCTCACCAGATGGAAGAAGGATCGTCTCTGGCTCTTCGAATCATACAATTCGGGTATACGATGCGGAAACGGGCGGAACGGTCCTAGGTCCGTTGCAAGGTCACAATGGCTCGGTCAGGTCCGTCTCGTTCTCGCCAGATGGAAAACGAATCGTCTCTGGCTCTGATGACCATACGATTCGAGTATGGGATGCGGAAACGGACGAAGCGGCTGTAGATCCCTTTCAAATCCGCAACACTCATGCTGGATCTCTTACCCTTTTCCTGGCTGGAAAGCCACTTGCCCCTGCCTCTGATAACCGTACCATTCGTTTACTGGACTCGGACAACAAATCAAATGACCTCTTGGTGAGTTTGTTCCACAGTACAACCCAGAATAAGTTGCTTACTCATGTGCTTCTAGACCGATATCTACGCTATTTTCCGTAAAACTGCGAAAACAGATGACGGTTGGATACGAGGGCCGAACTCGGAGCTATTATTCTGGGTTCCGCCTGAGATTCGTCCTCGGTTGTGTCAGTTGGGCCACATACTCGTAATTGATAAGCAAAATGTGTGGACTACCTTGGATCTCAAGCGTTTCGTGCATGGGAAAGAGTGGTCTCGCTGCCAAGATCACCGTGTTGCTTGAATAATCCAAAGTGTAATTTAGGCATCGTTATATACAATTGTATGCACGCTATAACGCCGAAGCTCTGTAACGACTAGCAAGCTATATAAACCCTCGTCCCAGTGCCATAGCTACCTTTCATGAACGCGCCTGATATCGGCACTCTGGATCAGAGATAAGTGTCCGAAGAATTGTTGTAGAATGAGGAAGTAAGTAGTATTCGTCAAAAGGAAGTAATGGGCTATTCGCCAACCATATCATGTGCATAGCTATAGAGTGGGCGAGTGTCAGGCAGACCGTCACTGGATCTCCTTTCGTTTAACACCTAGAGTTCATCCTTTATCGGAGGTCAAAGGCGGGTCGTGAGGAGATGATGTCTTTCAGAAAGTATGTCAAGTAGTCTGGGTAATTTCGCCTGAATCACTACGTTCAAAGGATTCGGCTTTAGGTTGCCACCGAGAAACGGGCGAGGTGGGGCGTCAGGAGGGACATGAGGGTGGCGTTTATTGTGTTGCTTTGTTTTCTGTAACTTCGACTGTTCGACAGGAATAACGAGCATTTCTCTTGATTATTCGATTCACGATGAAACATTTATAAAAATGGCCAAGTGATCGTTAATTGACATGGACAAGAGAAGTGAAGAAGCCCATCGATGATCCTAATCGGAGGGAACACTCTCGCCAGCGCTTGCAAACGAGCTCACCACCTGGACCCAACCACATCTTAGTAAACACCGGGACATTCGTGCGAACCAATCGTATCGACTTGTCCTCGCCTCGGTGACCAATGCCCGTACTCATCGCGGATTAACCATGTTGTTATTGCAACATTAGTCAAGGCGACAACATCGAGCGTATAAGAGGAGACAAAGTAGGATCCCATTCGGCCCAACTATGGCATTCCAAAACATCATCCAAGTCGGAGTAAGCCTCTTTTTACGCGTATCTCCAATCATCCCTCTGACATCGTCAAAGGCATCTGGTTCTCTTGGTGGACCCGTCCTCCAGAGTCTCCTTTCCAGCGAGTTTACCGTATCCATTCTCGCACGTTCCTCTTCTAAATCCACATTTCCAACCGGAGCTACCATCATCAAAGCCGATTTTGACTCGCATGAATCCCTTGTCGAAGCCCTCCGTGGTCAAGACGTGGCCATTTTCACCTTTGGTGGCGGGCTGACAACCGAATCGCTCAGCAAGGTTCTCATCGACGCAGCCATCGAAGCAGGTGTCAAGCGTATCATTCCAAATGCATGGGGCCCGTACGTAACGATCCTCTCGTCCAGAAACCATTCCTAAGCATTCCACGTAGAGATCTAGACACCGGCCCAGGTAGCCAGCAAGAATTCCTTGCACCACGTTATCGTATACGAGACTACCTAAACGCCAAAGCCGCCGAAGGCAAAATCACCTACACCACCGTGGCGCCCGGCCTCTTCTTCGACTGGGCATTGACCGCCGACGTACTCAATCTCGATTTCGCAAACAACAAAGCGGGGATATTCGACGACGGCTCTCGGCGCGTTATGCTCACTACGATACCCTCCGTCGCCTCTGCCGTCCTCGGCGTCCTACGTAACCCGAGTCAGACGGAGAATCGCCTCGTCCGGATTCACGACTTTTTCCTCTCTAACAAGGAGGTCTTGGAGGTCGTGCAGGCTGTGACTGGCAAGACGTTTGAGACGTATACGATTTCGACGGTCGAGCTGGAGGAACAGGGTCGTGCGTTGATGCCGAGTGAGCAGGGTGCTGGATTACAGTTCGTCGCTGCGGTTTGGGGCGAAAAGGCTATCGCAGTTTGGGGGGAAGAAGACGAGAGTGCGTTGGTCGGTTTGGAGAAAAAGGACGTCAAAGAGGTGGTAGCGCAGGTGCTCAAGGGTATGGGTATTCTCGTGTAAGAATTTACTACTAGTCTTCATCACAAACGTTTTTCGGACAGAACCCTTGACGAACTGTAGGTACAGAAAGGAATGGGTATTGCTGGTGTGGCCGTGGTGGAGGTGTTGACCGTAGCTGTTGGATGGGGATTATATATAGACTCAGGATGGCTGTCGACTTTAGTTCCAACTTGACGTGCATTTGGTTATTTTTTACTTTTCCTGATGGAATGGGCGTAAGGTGGTATTCCGTGTTCTCTTGTACTCTATGAATCGATACTCTTTCTTTGGTTATTTCCGGTATCTTCATGTCGAGTCTTCCATTGGTCAAAGCTGTTGATTGCAGACCTAACAGGATATCCAGATTACTCAATAGCTGGCTCGTGAGATGAAAACTCGATCTAATCTGCCAACCGGCTATTGGATGCTATGATCGGATGAACCTCGATAAGCAACGCCGCACCGGATAACCGGGTTATCCAGCCTCTGTACGCAGCCTGATAACAGGGGTACCTGGCTCGCGCCCCACTTCGCTCTAACTTGCCCCTCAAAATTGTCTTGATCTTGTGCAAGCGCAGTCTCGTGCATCATGGCACCCAAAACTGACCTCAAGCTCGCGAGCTTTGGTGAGGATCTCCATCCCATTCATGCAGAGGGCTAACTGCTATTCAGATAGCGGTGGTATTCGTGGGTTATCACAGTTGGAGATCATGAAACACATTATGCATCAGTTAACTTGGGATGAGGAATCAAATGAATCGGACGGACAGAGTCTACCCTGCGAGCATTTCGATCTGATTGGTGGCAGCGGAACAGGAGGGTAAGATTCCGTAGTATTACCTGTATAATCTTGCCATTAACCCTTGATAGTTTAATCGCCATTCTATTTGCGAAATTACGCATGTCCGTGGAGGAAGCATCCAAGGAGTTTGAAAACGTCATCAAGTATGCATTCAATCCAAGGAATATATCGGCATTACAAAGAACGGAAGCATTGAGAAAGTGCATGGAGGATATACTGAAAAAGAAAGAACTCCCAGTTGATCTGCAGCTCACAGAGAAAAAGCAAGAAGGCTGTGCAGGGTAAATACACCTCAGATATAGGCTTCTGGGATGCTTATAAGATCTAGTTTTGTAGTAACCAGCCTTCGCACCGACGTCAAAAGCACAATCTGTCTCAGGACCTATTCTGTTCGACGCCAACCCCCATCCTCAATTACGGTTGTCGAGGCAGTGCTCGCTACCTGTGCAACCCAGCCAGAGTTTGCCCCAATGATCCTTGGCACTGGATACACACTTCGAGAATATATCGCAGCAAGCGGGGCCACGAATCCGATAAATGAGGTGATCGCGGAGGCTCACCTGCGATTCGGTGGAGACGCCAGTGTAGCATCACTACTGAGCTTAGGAATAGGACACCCAGGTATTATCTCAATTCCCCAAGGGGGAGGTGAAGCCGTAATACACGAAATTATGCGGGCCATGATGAATGATTGTGAGAAAAGAGCTCAGGAGATTGAAGAGCGGATCGGTCGAGTAGAAATCCTTTCGCGTTTCTCGGTTGATCAAGGAATGCAGGCCAATTACGTTGGACAGTTCGAGGACCCTAGGTGGATATCGGCGCAAACGGAGAGCTATCTCAGCCGTGACGAAACCGGCGAAAGACTCGACCTACTAGCACAACGTTTTGGTGTTGAAAAAGGTCCCATTACTCTAGATCAACTAAGTATGCCCTTCACCTTGTCAATATAGAGCCCCTTTTGACTTCTTCATAGAGCATGCTGGTGGCCCAAGTGCACCTGGCCAAGTTGCCGTCAATATCCAGAAGTCACTTGAAATTCTTAGTGAGTTATTTTGTCATAAGTTAATAAACTGTATCATGCTCATCGACCATCAGTCACGAATCAAGACCATGAAATAATCGCAAAATTGAAACCGAAGGATCTGGAGTATGAATCAAAAGTGGAGACATGTTTAAAAGGAACACGTCAAGATATCCTCGAGAAAACCCGAAGCTGGGCGACAGACATCGATGCTCCGAATATCCTCTGGATAAATGGGTACCCTGGTGTTGGGAAGTCTGCCATTGCTTCCACCATTGTCGAAGAATTGCGTGTTTCAAACCGCCTCGGCTCAAAATTCTTCTTCCAACGAGAAAGAGCCAGCGCCATGACTCCGAATGCGTTGTGGCGCACGGTCGCACATGATCTCTCTCAACGATATTCGAGCATCCGTGAACACGTAGTCACCGCGCTGAATAAAAATGAGAGTCTTCCAATGTCTTCAAGCATCGATTCCCTATTTCAGGAGCTTATTTACGAGCCCTTGACGAAAAGCGACGACATACCGATTGACAAGCTACCAGTGATTGTTTTGGACGCACTGGACGAATGCGGTGGGGTCGATGGATGGCGCTCGGATCACCGCAAAAGGCTTATGCGAACACTGAAGAGCTGGTCGAGTCTACCTGGTCGATTCAAGCTAGTGGTTACCAGCCGATGGGAACGCGATATTGAACGGCTATTCTCAACCACTAGCCATCATTCCATCGAGGTCATTTCGGGAGAAAATGTTGATGCAGTTTCTTCGGCGGACATTCGAGCCTTCCTCCTACACGAGCTTGACCAACTTGTGGATCGGTATCCGTCGCTACCTACTGACTGGCCCGGTGGAGAGGCGATTCTCCGCCTAATTGATGGTGCTAAAGGTGTGTTCATATGGGTAAAGACAGTCATTAAGCTCTTGGAGAGTGGAGAACCACAGCGAACGCTGCGACAAGTTCTTACGAATGGTGCTGGCAGCATGGCAGATCTTTATACGTGGATTCTGCATGCATCCTTTCCTAAACCCAGTGTTGATGATGCTAAGGATTTTCAATCTGTCCTTGGCGCAATTATTTTCGCCAGAGAACCCCTCGATGTCGCCAGCCTCGCGCATTTCCTCTCAATAGACGGCTCAGCTATGGAATATATCTGCAATGGTTTAAAATCGGTACTAGATTGTGGAAAGATCATACGAATTCGCCATCAGTCATTCGTCGACTTTCTACTCGATTCAAAGGAGTGTCCGCCAGCATTCCTTCTCAGCAAGGACCGCGAAGCCAAGAGTCTTACATTATGTTGCCTCAATACTATGAAACAGCACCTGAAATTCAATATTTGTGACTTGGAGTCATCTTACGTACGAAATCAGGACGTCCCAAATCTTGCACTGCAAGTGGATAAATGCATACCTCCCCATCTCTCGTATTCATCACGTTATTGGACGAGCCATTTGGCTGAAACTTCATCTGATAATGAGGTACATGATAGCGTAAAATACTTCATGGAGCATCTATTTCTTTTTTGGCTGGAAGTTATGAGCCTTATCAAGCAGATCAATACCGGATCAAGCATGCTACACTGTCTTACAGACTGGCTACGGGTAAGTCTGATGCAATTTAAGGTCTAATTGAGGACATAGTAATGACATATCTGAATAGAAATCAAATCAGGATGACTCGCTCGCGACGGACATGCAAAAGTTTGTGGCTGCATTCGCAAGCGTTATATCCCAAAGTGCACCTCATATCTACATATCCGCACTTCCGTTTGCACCTCGCTGCCTGGGCGTATCAAAACAATATTTGACTCATTATCAGCAGACGCTCGTGGTGCGGAGTGGCGGATACAACAGTTGGCCATCTATTCAAAACATCTGTATTGGTCATAAAGGCCCAGTTTTATCTGTTTCATTCTCGCCAGATGGGAAGCGAATCGTCTCTGGCTCTTCAGACCATACGATTCGAGTATGGGATGCGCAAACGGGCCAAATGGTCCTAGGTCCCCTGCACGGCCACGGTGACTGGGTCTGGTCCGTCTCATTCTCGCCAGATGGAAAACGAATCGTCTCTGGCTGTTCAGATCATACTATTAGAGTATGGGACGCGGAAACGGGTGAGACGGTGTTGGGTCCGTTGCAACACCATAGTGGCTCGGTCGCGTCAGTATCGTTCTCGCCAGATGGAAGACGAATCGCCTCTGGCTCTCGTGACCATACAATTCGAGTATGGGATGCGGAAACGGGCCAGACCGTCCTAGGTCCGTTGCAAGGTCACAGTGGCCGGGTCAACTCCGTCTTGTTCTCGCCAAATGGAAAGCGAGTTGTTTCTGGCTCTTACGATGATACGATTCGAGTATGGGACGCGGAAACGGGTGAGACGGTCCTGGGTCCGTTTCAAGGCCATAATGACTCGGTCTGGTCTGTTTCAGTCTCTCCAGATGGGAAGCGAATCGTCTCTGGCTCTCCAGACTACACGATCCGAGTATGGGATGCGGAAACGGGTGAGACAGTTCTAGGTCCCTTGCGGGGCCACAGTGACTCGGTCACCTCTGTCTCATTTTCGCCAGATGGAGGACGAATTGTCTCTGGCTCAGAAGACTATACGATTCGAGTATGGGATGCGGAAACGGGAGAAACTATCGTAGGTCCGTTGCGAGGCCACGGTGGCTCGGTCACCTCTGTCTCATTCTCGCCAGATGGAAGACGAATCGTCTCCGGCTCATATGACCATACGACTCGAGTATGGGATACAGAAGCGGGTGAGACGGCCCTTGGTCCGTTGGAAGGCCACAGTGACTCGGTTCACTCCGTCTCGTTGTCGCCAGATGGAAAACGAATCGTCTCTGGCTCACACGACTGTACCATTCGAGTATGGGATGCGGAAACGGGAGAGATGGCCCTAGGTCCGTTGCGCGGCCACACCAATTGGGTCCTTTCCGTCTCGTTCTCGCTAGATGGAAAACGAATTGTCTCTGGCTCAAGAGATTGCACGACTCGAGTATGGGATGCGGAAACGGGCCAGACCGTCCTAGGTCCGTTGCAAGGCCACAATGACTCTGTCTGTTCCGTTTCGTTCTCGCCAGGTGGGAAACGAATCGTCTCTGGATCTTTAGACCATACGATTCGAATATGGGATGCGGAAGCGGGTGAGACGGCCTTAGGTCCGTTGCGAGGCCACACTAAATGGGTCCTTTCTGTCTCGTTCTCGCCAGATGGAAAAAGAATTGTCTCTGGCTCTTCAGACTATACGATTCGAGTATGGAATGCAGAAACGGGTGAGACGGTCTTAGGTCCGTTGCAAGGCCATACTAGCTCGGTCTGGTCCGTCTCACTCTCGCTAGATGGAAGACGAATCGTCTCCGGCTCTGAAGACTATACGATCCGAGTATGGGATGCAGAAACGGGTGAGACAGTTCTAGGTCCCTTGCACGGCCACAAGAGCTTAGTCTCGTCCATCTCGTTCTCACCAGATGGAAGACGAATTGTGTCTGGCTCAAAAGACTACAGTATTAGAGTATGGGATGCAGAAACGGGAGAGATGGTCCTAGGTCCCTTGCGAGGCCACATAAACTCGGTATCGTCAGTCGCATTCTCGCCAGATGGACGACGAATCGTCTCTGGCTCTGGAGACAACAGTATTAGAGTATGGAATGCTGCCACATGCGAAGCGGAGGTAGATCCATTTCCAGCACCTAAAATCAATGCTGAATCCGTTTCTCTTTTCTCGGCTGGCAAGCTACTCGCCCCTGCCTCTGATAACCGTGCCAGCCGTTTACTGGACTCGGCAAACAAATCAAATGGCCGCTTTGTGAGTTTATTCCCCAGTATAAGCCGAAACAAGTTACTTAATTATGTGCTTCTAGACCGATACCTACACTATTTTCCGTAAAACTGCAAAAACAGATAACGGTTGGATACGAGGGCCGAACTCAGAGCTATTATTCTGGGTTCCAGCTGAGATTCGTCCTCGATTATGTCGGTTGGGTCATATACTCGTAATTGATAGGCATAATCTGTGGACTATTTTGGATCTCGAGCATTTCGTCCATGGGAAAGAGTGGTCTCGCTGCCAAGATCGTCGTATTACTTGAATAATCCAAGTGTAATTCAAGCATTGCTATATACAATTGTGTGTATGCGATAACGCCGAATCTCTGTAACGACTAGCAAGCTGATAGACACCAATCCCTTGTCAGACCAGTACCACCCAGCACGTCGGCTGTGGGGTCCTTGTGCCAGCATACGGCCAATCGGATTAGGCTGTCGCCATACAAGTGAATTGTACCCAAAAAATTCCTTCATAGTCCGACCATAATCTCATTCCCCATGCCAACGAGAGCCACGTTTCTTCACCAAACACCTGCAATCCTGTTCTAGAACTCTCTTCGCTTATTTTTAACCAAGTTAATCGACGGTGGGTGGCGTGTCCTCGCAAACGAGTCGGCCCTAATGAACCTCCAGCTAACCACCCGCCCTGTGCGCGTTCTAGTGACGTCAATCGGCCACTATGGGACGTTTGTGCTCGACCCAATAGAAGTTAGGTAATCCATGAATTTTTTACTGATTTTTCGTCCTAAATCACACAATGTTGTAGCGATATGCCTCTGATATCTGCGCAGTAGAAATTTAAAAAACGTAATTTTTCCCAGATATCTGCTGTAAATTTCTGTTCGAACTTTCGTTTCGGGTTACTCTTTAAGCCGCCGTTGTGTTGTCGTAAGGACTGGCCAGGATGGCTATATAGCTAATATGTACACCAAAGGGACACAAAAAAGTAAAAGGTGACGAGCGATGAATTCGTAAGTGGGCATCAAGACGAGCTTGTTTCTCCTGAAGTCTGGGGCTGTCTTGCCGGCCAGTTTCTTGCGCATTTCTTTTCTTTTGGGTGGTCGCTCATTCACGGATCAGGAAGCGAGGATGTAGGATGGCTTGATTGCGAGGTCCCTCTTTTGACTTCTAGTAACTTTGCTTTGTGGCGACTACTCTCGCGAGTAGAACGAGTAGGGTGTGGCGTCGTAACACTCGCGCTGCCCATAGTGATTCTATTGATGAAATTGTGCCACCAGATGCAACAATAAGTCTACCGGTATTGATCTCGTTACATTTTGGCTGAGTTGCTCCTTAAATAAAATTTTGTTCGAAAGGTATAACAGACCCACTCAACGTATTGCGGCACCGATCCGAGAAAGATAATAGAATAGTGCCGTCGTTGCTGTATTAATACGTATAGATGCTGCTTTGACGTTGGGCAAAAAAATATGGGGAGTATTGATGGTGGATGTGATAGTCGAAACTTTGGGTAGAACTTCATCGCCATCCACCCGTGACCCTGGCCACAATCCTTACGACAACATGTACATGGCGAGCGTCAGACCATCCCTGGACCTCCTTTCGTTTAACCCCTAGAGTCCATCCTTTATCGAGCGAAGATGTTGCCGTTCAAAAAGTATATCAACCAGTCTAAGTGATTTCGCCGGAATCACTATGTTCAAAGAGTTCGGCTTTAGGTTGCCATCTCGCAACGGGCGAGGGCGGTGGGCCGTCAGGAGGGAAATAAGAGTGGCATAGTGTTTGCTTTACTTTGTTTTTGACTGGCAATAAAGAGCACTCCTCTTGCGGCGACCACTACTCGATTCGTGATGAAACGTTTATAAAAATAACCAAGTGATCGTTGATTAGCATGGGCAGAAAAAGTGAAGAAGCCCATCGATGATCGTAATCCGGAGGGGAGACTTGCAGAGGTTGTAAGCGAGGTTGAACCGAAATCCACACCTGGATCCAACCACATCTGGTGAATATCTCGTACGAACCAATCGTCTCGACTTCGACGCTTCTCTTCTAGCCAAATCTCAGCAAAAAATGCCCGTACTCATCGCGGATTGACTATGCAGCAATAGCCAAGATGGCAACCCCGAGCATATGAAGGAGACAAAGTAGAGCTCATTCGGCCCAACATGGCATTCCAAAACATCATCCAAGTCGGAGTAAGTCTCTTTTTACGTGTGTCTCCAATCATTCTTCTAACATCCAAAGGCATCCGGTTCTCTCGGTGGACCCGTCCTCAAGGCTCTCCTTTCCAGCGAGTTTACCGTCTCTATTCTCGCACGATCCTCTTCTAAATCTACATTTCCAACTGGAGCCACCGTCATCAAAGCCGAATTTGACTCGCATGAATCCCTCGTCGAGGCGGCCAAGACGTGGCCATTTTCACATATGGCGGCGGACTGACAACCGAATCGCTCAGCAAGATTCTCATCGACGCTGCCATTGAAGCAGGTCAAGCACATCATCCCAAACGCACGGGGCCCGTACGTAACGATCCTCCCATCCTAGAACCGCCCTCAATCATTCCACGCAGAGACATACACAACGGCCCAGGTAGCCAGCAAGAATTCCTTGCACCACGTTATCGTATACGAGACTACCTCAACGAGGGTAAAATCACCTACACCAGCGTGGCCAACGGCTTCCTATTCGATTGGGCCTTCACCACCGGCATCCTCAATTTCGATTTCGCAAATAACAGAGGCGGGATATTCGATGACGGCTCGCGGCACGTCATGCTCACCACTATACCTTCTGTCGCTTCCTCCGTCCTCGGCGTCCTACGTAAACCGAGTCAGACGGAGATCCGCCTCATCCGGATTCACGACTTTTCCTCTCTAACAAGGAAATCCTGGATGTGGTGCAGGTTGTGAGGGGCAAGACGTTTGAGACGTATACGATTTCGACGGTCGAGCTGGAGGAAAAGGGTCGTACGTTGATGCCGAGTGATCAAGGTGCTGAATTGCAGTACGTCGCTGCGGTTTGGGGCGAAAAGGCTATCGCAGTTTGGGAGGAAGAGGACGAGAGTGCGTTGGTCGGCTTGGAGAAAAAGGACGTCAAGGAGGTCGTCACGCAGGTGCTCAAGGATAGAGGTGTTCTCGTGTAGGAATGTTCCATCGCGAACGTTTCTCGGACAGAACTCTTGGTGAACTGTAGGGTATTGCTGGTGTGGCCGTCATGGCGGTCGACCCTTGCCGTTGAATGGGGATTATACACCTGGGACGGCTGTCAAATTCAGTTCCAATTTAACGTACGTTTATTTCTTTTTACTTTTTTCGATGCAATGGGCTGAAGGTGGTGTGCCGTATTCTCTTGTACTCTATGAATCAATATTTTTTCTTTGGTTATTTCGGGTCGAGTCTCCCGTTGGTCGAAGTCGCTGAATGCAGACCAACAGGATATACAGATTACTAAATGGCGGTCGGTATTCCCTTTGGCCAAGCCTCACGATCTACTGGCTTGTCAGATGAAAAATCAATCTAACCAGCCAACCGAAATATCCCGTTTGTTGGATAAAACCCGATGAGCACAATCATGCCAGATAGCGGGCCGGCCAGTCTTTAAAGCAATGCCCAGTTGCGCCCTGATCGCGCGCCCACTTGCCCTTTACCCTAAAGTGCATTTAAAGACACTTTGCAAAACATTAAGTCGTGCTACTATCCACAATGCCATCTAAAACTAACCTCAAAATCGCGAGTTTTGGCAAGCATCCCCCATCTCATTAATACAAATGGCTAACCTCTGGCTAGATGGCGGTGATATCCGTGGACTGTCACAGTTGGAAATCATGGATGCCATTATGCATCGTCTAACGTGGGATAATGAATCAAATGAATTGAATGGAAGCGATCTGCCCTGCGATCGCTTTGATTTGATTGGCGGAAGTGGCACAGGAGGGTGAGTTCTGCCTACTGTTACTCTTATACTCACACTACTAACCTTCAGTAGTTTGATCGCCATTCTACTCGCGAAACTGCGCATGTCAGTGGAGGAAACAGCCGAAGAATTTGAGGACATCATCAAGCATGTATTCAACCCAAAAGACATTTCGGGATCACAGAGAACAGAGGCGTTGAGGAAATGTATGGAGGATATTCTGAAGAAGAAAGGTCTCCCAGTCGACCTCGGCCTTACAGAGGACAAGCAAGAAGGCTGCTCAAGGCGAGTACACGTTAATATATAGGGTTTATATCATGCTTATATTACCTAGTTTTGTGGTAGCAAGTCTTCGCACCAACGCCAAAAGCACCGTCTGTCTCAGGACCTACCCTGTACGAAATCAGCGTCCATCTACCATAACGGTCATTGAGGCAGTCCTTGCTACCTGCGCAATTCAGCCAGAGTTTGCTCCAGTATCTTCCGGCTCCGGGCGCAAAGCTCGAGAATATATAGCGGCAAGCGGAGCCTCGAACCCGATACATGAGGTGATTTCGGAAGCGCACTTGCTATTTGGTGGGGGTGCTACCGTAGCGTCGTTACTGAGCATAGGTGTGGGACATCCAGGCATCATCTCCTTTCCTCAGGGTGGTGAATTCGCAATACACAAGATCATGCGGGATATGATGCAGGATTGCGAGCAAAGGGCTCAGGAGATTGAGGAGCGGATTGGCCGAGTGGGAATCTATTCGCGGTTCTCGGTTGACCAGGGAATGCAGAACAAGCACGCTGGACTCGACGATCCTGGTTGGATAACGGCACAAACAGAGGACTACCTTGGCCGTCACGAAACCGGCGAAAAACTTGACGATTTGGCACATAATTTTGGTGCTGAAAATGGCCCCATTACACTAGATCAGCTCAGTAAGCTCTCCGGTCTGTGTATATTTGTGGTCTGACCCATCCATAGAGCATGCTGGGGACCCAAACGCACTTGGTCACGTTGCTGATATTATCAAGAAATCACATGAAGTTCTCAGTAAGACCCTTTTTACATTCACATAGAGGTGATCATGCTCATCGACCATCAGTCTCGAATCAAGACGATGGCATAATCGCAAAGCTGAAACCAAATGATCTCGAATGTGGACCACATGTTGGGATGTGCTTGGAAGGGACACGCCAACATGTCCTAGAAAAGTTCCGTACATGGGCGACGGATCTTGAGGCCCCGAATATCCTCTGGATAAGTGGGTATCCTGGGGTTGGGAAGTCTGCCATTGCTTCCACCATCGTCGAAGAGTTACGCTCCTCAAGTCGCCTCGGCTCAAGCTTCTTCTTCCGGCGGGAAAGAGCCAGCGCCATGACTCCCAACGCATTGTGGTGTACAGTCGCATACGATCTCTCTCAACGATATTCGAGCATTCGTAAACACGTGGTCACTGCGCTAAATCAAGACAGTAGTCTTCCAACGACTCCCAACATCGAAGCCCTATTTCGGGTGCTTATTTATGAGCCTTTGACGAAAAGCGGCAACATACCGACCGAGAAACTGCCAGTGATTGTTTTGGACGCGCTTGAAGAATGCGGAGGGGTTGATGGATGGCGCTCTGATCATCGAAAGACGCTCATGCGAACACTGAAGAGCTGGTCGACTCTCCCTAGTGGATTTAAGCTAGTGGTTACCAGCCGATGGGAGCGCGACATCGAACGGCTGTTTTTGACAACTAGCCATTGCTCTATTGAAGTCATTTCCGGAGATAACGTCGATTCAGCTTCTTCAGCTGATATCCGAGCCTTCCTCTTACACGAGATCGGCCAGCTCCTGGGTCGGTATTCGTCGCTACCACCTAACTGGCCGGGGGAAGAGTCAATTATGCGCCTAATAGACGGTGCCAAAAGAGTATTCATATGGATAAAGACGGTTATAAAGCTTTTGGATAGTGGAGAGCCACAGCGAACGCTACGACAAGTTCTTACCAATGGTGCTGGCAGCATGGCAGATCTTTATGCGTGGATTCTGCACGCATCCTTCCCTAAACCTAGCGGCGATGATGCAAAGGATTTTAAATCTGTTCTCGGCGCAATTATTTTTGCCAGAGAACCCCTCGATTTCGTCAGCCTCGCACTTTTCCTCTCAATAGACGGCTCAACCATGGAATATATCTGCAATGGTCTAAAATCTGTACTGGATTGTGGAAAGATCATACGAATTCGCCATCAGTCATTCGTCGACTTTCTACTCGATCCAAAGGAGTGTTCGCTAGCATTCCTCCTCGACAAGGAGCGCGAAGCCAATAGTCTCACATTATGTTGCCTCAATACTATGAAACAGCACCTGAAATTCAATATTTGTGACTTGGAGTCATCTTACGTACGAAATCAGGACGTCCCAAATCTTACACTGCAAGTGGATGAATGCATACCTCCCTATCTCTCGTATTCGTCATGTTATTGGACAAGTCATTTGGCCGAAACTTCATATGGTAATGAGGTATATGATAGCGTAAAATACTTCATGGACCACTCTTTCTTGGTTGGAAGTTATAAGCCTTATCAAACAGATGAATATTGGGTCAAACATGCTGTACTCTCTTATAGACTGGTTACGAGTAAGTCATATACACTGAGCAGGAAGTGAGAGTGACATATCTAAATAGAAAGCAAATCAAGATGACTCTCTCGCAACGGACATGCAAAAGTTCGTGGCAGCGTTCGCAAGCGTTATGTCGCAAAGCACACCTCATATCTACATATCTGCACTTCCGTTTGCACCTCGCTGCCTGGGCGTGTCAAAACAGTATTTGAGTCGTTATCGGCAGACGCTCACGGTCCGGAGTGGCGGATACGATAGTTGGCCATCAATTCAAAACATCTGTATTGGTCACAAAGATTACGTTTTTTCTGTGGCTTTCTCGTCAGATGGAAGACGATTCGTCTCTGGCTCTTTAGACCATACGATTCGAGTATGGGGTGCGGGGACGTGCGAGACGGTCCTAGATCCGTTGCAAGGCCACGGTGACTGGGTCTTGTCCGTCTCGTTTTCGCCAGATGGAAAACGAATCGCCTCTGGGCCTTCAGACCATACGATTCGAGTATGGGATGCGGAAACGGGCGAGACGGTCCTAGGTCCGTTGCAAGGCCACACTGACTCGGTCTTCTCCGTTTCATTCTCGCCAGATGGAAAGCGAATTGTCTCAGGCTCGGAAGACGATATGATTCGAGTATGGGATGCAGAAACGGGCGAGACGGTCCTTGGTCCGTTGCAAGGTCACAGTGACCGGGTCTTGTCTGTTTCGTTCTCCCCAGATGGAAAACGAATCGTTTCTAGCTCAGAAGACCATACAATTCGAGTATGGGATGCGGAAACGGGCGAGACGATCCTGGGTCCGTTACAAGGCCACAGCCGCGGGGTCATGTCGGTCTCGTTCTCGCCGGGTGGAAGAAGAATTGTCTCTGGCTCAGAAGACCATACAATTCGAGTATGGGATGCGGAAACGGGAGAGACGATCGTAGGTCCGTTGCAAGGCCACCATTACCAGGTCTTGTCCGTCTCCTTCTCGCCAGATGGAAGAAGAATAGTCTCTAGCTCAGAAGACCATACAATTCGAGTATGGGATGCAGAAACGGGAGAGACGGTCCTAGATCCGTTGCAAGGCCACAGTGACATGGTCTGGTCTGTCTCGTTCTCGCCAGATGGAAAACGAATCGTCTCTAGCTCCTCAGACCATACGATTCGAATATGGGATGCGGAAGCGGGGGCGACGATCCTAAGTCCGTTGCAAGGCCACAGTAACCGGATCCTTTCCGTCTCGTTCTCGCCTGATGGAAAACGCATCGTCTCTGGCTCAGAAGACGATACAATTCGAGTATGGGATGTGGAAATGGGCCAGAAGATCCTACGTCCGTTGCAAGACCACAGTGACCCTGTCCAGTCCGTCTCATTCTCGCCAGATGGAAGACGAATCGTCTCTGGCGTTTTAGACCAATGTATTAGTGTGTGGGATGTGGACACGCACGAAGCGACTGTAGATCCATGTCAAGGCCCCAAAATCGATGCTGAATGCGTTTCCCTTTTCTCAATTGGAAAGTCACTCGCCTCTGCCTCTGGTAACCGTACCACTCGTTTACTGGACTCGAACAACAAATCAAATGACCGCTTGGTGAGTTTGCTCTACAGTACAACCCAGAACAGGTTGCTTAATCATGTGCTTCTAGACCGATATCTATGCTATTTTTCGCAAAACCGCGAACACGGAGGACGGTTGGATACGAGGCCCGAACTCGGAGTTATTATTCTGGGTTCCACCTCATATTCGTCCTCGGTTATGTCAGTTGGGCCACATACTTGTAATTGATGAGCAAAATGTGTGGGCTACCTTGGATCTCAAGCATTTCGTCCATGGGAACGAGTGGTCTCGATCTCAATACCATGATTATCGTATCAGTTGAATAATCCAAAGTGTAATTTAGGCATTGTTATATAAATTTGTGTGCTATAACACCGAACCTCTGTAACGACTAGCAAGCTGATAGACACCAATCCCCTGTCCCAGAAACATCGAGTTACTTCTTGTGAACGTGCCTAATATTGGCACTGTGGGTGAGAGATAAGAGCTCGAAGAATTGTTGTAGAGTGAGGAGTAAGCCTGACTCAATCCCTTCCCTTCCGCCAATATCGACCCTTCTCCCTCCGCTTACCTACTTTCCGGGGCTTCCTCAGCGCCCAGAGTAACCTCAACCTCTTAAAATACGACACATGTGCTATACACCGAGCAAAGACGAGTGCGTCACGCACACGGACGGGTTGGCTACCGAACCCGAGAAAGCATGTTTCGTCTTATACACAATGATCCAAGTAGCTAACAAAAGCTCCTCACACCACGCTACCGTACGCGAGACTACCTCGAAGTCAAGGCTGCCGAGGACAAAATCATCTATACCACCGTGGCCAACAGCTTCTTCTTTTCACCTCTGACGTACTCAACCTCGATTTCGCAACTAAAAAAAGCGGGGATATGCGACGAGGGCCAGCGGCGCGTTATGCTCACCACTTGGACCTCGATCACATCCCCGTCCTCGGCGTCCAGCATAAACCGAACCGGATAGAGAACTGTCTCATCCGAACTCACGAATTTCTCCCGTTGAATAGGGAAATTCTCGATGTCGTTCAGGCTGGAGTGGCAAGACACGATTTCGACGGCCGGGATGGAGAAAAAGGGTCGTGCGTTGATGCCGAATGAGCAAGGTGTTGGATTGCAGCTCATCGCGCTGTTTTGGGGCGAAAAGGCTTGGGAAGAGGACGAGATCGCGTTGGTGGGTTTGGAGAAAACGACGACAATGAGATGGTCACGCAGGTGCTCAAGAGTATGGGTATTCTCGTGTAAGAATGTACCGCTAGTCTCCTACGCGAACGTTTCTCGGACAGAACCTTGATGAACTGTATGCATAGCGTCACTTGTCCTCCACCATAACCCTGCCACTCCTAAACCGAGTCAAAAATTTCTCAGGATTATTCTATAGTTAGCCATAGTGGATAAATCACTGCAAACGGCACCCCCGCATCAACTCAAAAGGCGTCCAATAGGGTCCAGTGACGCCCTCGGCTATATACGTGCCGGTATTTAAGAAGACTAGTCGAAACTAAGAGCTTCTATGGCTGTTACCACCATTCTCGCTCGCGAAGCTCAATTACTCCGAGCGGCTAGCGCGATCCGC
>KN824320.1:187985-203656 GCA_000827415.1 Serendipita vermifera MAFF 305830
AAGTACACCGTCTCCCTCACTACTGGTACAGCAGCGACCACCAGCACGACAAAGGCCAGCACCAGCACGACGAAGACCAGCACTTCCACCGCAGCTGGGTCCACTGGGACAGCACCAGGTACGTGTCAAATACCACGCTACGAATTTGATACTGACTCTTCCGGGTTAAGTTTATGGACAAGTAGGCTCGTTTACTCACCCTTTAGAACAAGTCGCTGATTGGTTTACAGTGCGGTGGTGCGAGTTGGACTGGTCCTACCGTGAGTATTGTGTATATCTCTGCTGCGTCAGAACTTGACCGGTATCATGTAGGTGTGCGCCTCTGGTTCGACTTGCACGTTCTCAAACAGTACGTGATCCTTGATTCCCCTAGAGATCAAGACTGATTCACTTTACTTAGCTTGGTACTCCCAATGCATCCCTTCGTAAAGCACTCAAAGCACGCTATGGGTACGAACGTATTGGGTTTATTCGTAGCATGTACATCTTTGAATGCCACTCTCTTGGTTCATGCTATCAGCCCTATTCTGAGTTTCTTCCTCAATCGCCTTTTACTCATAGGAAATAATCCATATGAGCAAACACAACCACAGCGGTCATCCTAAGAAACTCATTAGTTGACCGTACAGTGGGACGGGTTCGAAAAGGATCATAATGTAAGATCGAATCAGGCATTCGATGAATGCTGCTCATAAGTCTAACATGTTTTTTTATATGGGAATAATCATATGAACGTGAGAATGACAAGACACTCACATAAAGTGTAGTGAAAAAACACTCGCGATCCCATAAATCGAGAAGTCAGACGAAACTGGTCAATTTCGGCTTGGATGCACGAGATCACGGGGCAAAAAGGTTCAGTTCTATGCCATTTTGATCATCTACGAGTCCAAAAACGCGGCCATATCCTTGCTCTTCATCGATGGAAGTGGGCCGATCCGGTTTGTGGTCAGCGGTCGGAAGCAAGGTTTCATCCAATCAGGAGAACTTGCCACCATCCACGCAAGGCGAAGCCTTAGTTAGAAACTACAGCGCTCGAATACAATTTACGTTTCCCGTGGTTCATTGGCGCAAATGAGATGCTTTGGGGATTGAGCCAGGCTGTTGCTACAATTTCCTTCAAATGGGAGGTATGCATCACAGACTACCTCGGTGCTTGGCGAATTGCGATTTTCGCTGTACTAGGCGTACTAATATTGCTACTCACGCTGTAGCGCTACTCTCCTGTGTTTAAGGACATCCCGAAGTCAAGAGACAATCGCATGGTTTAATACACAATTGCTAATCTACCCGGTTCATGGTAGTTCATTGGTCGCCGGCAACGAAACGCTGATCAGACTCGCCAAATACGCCAGGCTATTATACGAATATGTGGTGAGAACACTGGTCGTGAAGTAGATGAAGAAGCTTTGCATAAAACGTCTACATTAATGTACAAACGCCATGTTCATGGTCCTTTGAGAACCTTACACTCGCTCTTATGTACTTTCCAATCCGCCCGCTGGCAATCCGTTGCGCAATAGCGGGCAATTTTACATTGTGAACATCTCGCGAGACTACGCTCGAGCGCTTCGTCCACGCTACCATGTTGAGGACATTGGGCATACCAACACCCGTCCACATTTCGCCGTACTTGTACCTTGTCTGAGCCATGCGCGGGATTCGAGACGGGGGGAGTGAGAGGGAGATGGACTGTCAGGCCGATTTCTTTCCCTATGCCGTACCATAGACGCAGCCTCTGCTTCCTCGCCTCCATCTTTTTCGCGTCGGGTCCTTTTGTCTGGACCAGTTCTTGTAGGCGCACTAGGGTGTTTGCCCAGAGGGTACCGGATTCTAGCGAGGTACGAAGAGCGGAAATGTACGCATCAGTGCGTACGTAATGGCAATTGGACGCGGTGCATGTAGTACAATGAACCAAAAGGTCGAGAATATTCAACCATGCAGGCACTATGCAAAGAGTTGCGGGGTGTTAATAAAGTGAGAATAGCCAAAAGAGGTCGTACCTTCATCTGAAAGGTCTTCATTCTGGAAGATCTGCGAGATTGTATTAAGGACACGAAGGCGTTGGACGTATTCGATGAGTGTAACAACCGGGAGGTCGGCTATATTTGAAAGTGCCCTATTATTCGACGTCATTCCGGTATCCTCGTGATGAGGGAGGTTTTCTCTTACAAGAGGACTGCGCCAGCCATGTCAATCAGCTCCCAGTTCGTCGTAGTTCCGCGTCCTTGGGTGCCTTGCGCCTCTTCATTGTTCTTCGTTGCTTCCGCTTTTGAAGTGTTTAGTTCATACTCTACAACCTGCATCACGCTGCTTTGAGTATCGCCCCGGACGAACCACACCCCAAGTTCGTTCTTTGTCCCTTCATCGACGAGCCACTGAACCAGGCAAAGTTCGACGAGTCGGTGTCCCGAGGTCATCTTCCCAGGGGTGAGTCCGTCTTGTATTGCCTCTTTTGCTCTGGTGACGATCGACTGGGCTGGGAGAGTGGATGTAAGGCGAAGAAGGGAATCAGTGGATGAAGAAGCAGAAGGGGAGAGAAGGGATTCCAGCGTTATAGAAGATGTGATGCGTGTAGAGAGATGGGGTGTATGGAACCAGCAGAGCAGCGCCACTTCAAGAGCCCCAGAGGAGCGGAGGGTTCTACGTTCTGTAAGTTGAATTGGCACTTTGAGAACGTAGTTAAACTTACGCAATGTATTGTTCGTCCGGATGAATTTTGAGATTATGAGATACTGCGAAGAGAATCCCACTGGCAACGGTGATGCACGCATCCACCTTTTCTGTCTCGGGGCTCGTATTCGGATCTACGAGCGTAACATCTCGAGTGGCGAGCATGGCTCTCAATAACTTAGGCAAGACCCCGCGCAATCGAGCGAGAGCACGGATGTTTAGAGGACCGGTAGAGATAAACCTGGAGGTTGTATTGGATGCCTGAAACGCAATAGTGAATTCGGAGGCGGAGAGATACCATGCTGGGAGACCGTTCTGTAAATTGTCAGGTTATTGCTCGATCATCTTTTGGATGCTTACTGGTCCAGCATCTGCTTCGCCCCAGCTTTCTGCGTACTGCGCTATCAATTCCGGATATCCGGCTTCACATAGATAACCCCAGCTCTCGTGATTGCATAGCGTACGCGCTTGCTGATGTGCCTCAACACTCGCAGGCGCCGACCGAAGGGCATCTACGATGATTTTTGCATCTGCTAGTGATTTTATTTGAGATGTCATTGTTCTTCTCTACTCTCCTGGGGCTGGGGTGGCATTGCCGAGTCCAAGGATCTTGCTTTGTCTTCCAGGGTTGAAGTCGACCATGGCCGGGGGACGAAATCGAACAATCACGCTGGGAATCTTGTTCATCGCCGTTCTTTTGGGTACGTTGGATAATTATCAAGATATTCATGATATTGATGGATTTGCAGCGTATCAACAACGGAACAATGCTTTACATGCAGCAAAACGCATGGCAGACGCCGCAGCTGCACCGACTTCCTCCGCAAATCATTATTATCCAACACAGTCTTTTGACAACCCACGATCACGACGAGAGCTTCCGAACGAAGCATTCAAACTTCTGGCCAAGATACCTTCCCCATTCCCGTATATCTACCGATTTATCGTCTATACCTTTCACGTTTTCGTTTCCATCTTTATTGCCCTCTCGCCTCTCATCATCGTCCCGCTCAAAGCACTCTGGCACCTACTCGTCGTCATCTTTACCCCAGTGGTCACCCTCCTCGAAGCGCTCAACTACTATCTCGTCTTGATTCCTTTTGGGATTGCGATGTCGATAGGAAAGGCGCTATATCCACTCTACGTCTTCGGCATGGTCGCAGTGCTGCTTGGCGGGGCAGTTGGTGCGTTTGGTGGATGGTTGAATTGGGTCACTAGCCCACAGATTGGAAAAGTAGGAACGGAGGTGAAGGGGGAGATACATAGGGAAATAACGCAGTTGGTGGATGGAAAGGCTGGTGTTCGAAGGGAGCAGAGGATGCGAGATGACAAGGGCAAAGGGAGGAGAAGAGAAGGGGCTAACGAGGAAGAATACGACCTACAGAGTCGCCGTGCCTCCGGAATGACGCGGGGCAAGCAAGAGGAGTTGCAAGATTGGAGGGACACCGTTTGGTACGTGCCACCCAAGCCAAGTATGTATTCGCTGACGGATTTATAGGTAATCTACGAATAGACTCTCTGAATACATGTATCACTATTCGGTCAAACCATGAGTCCCTCGACCGGCGATTGTGCGCCGAGCCTTCACCCTGCCTGGTAACAACGAGACAGGAATTGAGAGCCACGTCGGTATGAGAATGGGAAGCACCTGCTATTTGAGTGATATCTGCGGCGAAACTGCCATCAGACTGGTATTTCATGAACGTGGCCTATGCAATCCGCAAGGCTACGAAAATGTACTATTATAGCAAAGACTCGAACGATAGCCATCTCCTTACCTCCTTCCTTCAATGGATACGTTTTGAAACAGATAAAGGACTTGCATCTTGGACCTTGCCACGCCCACCTTCCCAAACGTCAGTGTGAGACTATCCATTGATGCTATTTCCTTATACATGAATGAGTATTCTCTTACTAGTAACTACAAAACCCTTGTAACAGCAGCTATACTGTTACCCTCAACTTGGAAATGACGCACGTCGAAATGGAGTGTCGACCCCCTGCGTAGTTCGTTTTTCTAAATCCAATTTAGACAATTCACGCCGTTAATTCCGCGTGGCGTCCCGAGAGCCTGCCAGACAAAGCAACGCTGAGCCCACGCACACACCGGTTCCCTATACGCTCCTTGGTCCCGAACCTCATTTGGCCCATTAGGGTCATCTCTGAATGACGCATGACCTCCGTTTCTCCCCTTTTGTCGCGCTTTCGGAGGGCAGTCCTTCACTCGAGGAGATAACAAACACGACAACTGGCTCGTTGGATCCTCTAGGCATTTCTTCAATCGGAAATTTATGTTGGAATAATGCGATCAATTCTATCGGACTTGTATCTGGAACTGTAGTGAGTCTTATCTGTAGAGGATTGGACGGTCCTCGACCCTGTTCGCTGCACATATGATGCTGATTTATTTTCTCAAGGACGACGAAATAGTCCCCATTCTGAGAAGACTAGTGGCATCTCATTTAACTGACACTACGTCTAAAGTACTCATGTGCGTAAAATTATCCTACCTTTACAGGTATTGACATAACTACAGCCTATACACCAACCATTCGGCCGTCGCTGGTGGCTCTTGCTCCCTTCTATCACCATCATGGCCCCCGCCGCGGGTGCTGGTCTCGTGAGGCGTGCGTTCATATGTCGTCGGAGGAGAAAGCTGACACTTCGGTCGCATACAGTCCTCAGGCTCCTGAAAGTATATTTAGCGCATACCAAACCTTCAACGGCTCGGTCACTCCCATCAGCTTTCCGGATACCAGCTTGACCCTTCGACATGTACTCGCCATATTTACCCCACCCCATGACATGCCAGGGAGCTCTACCATTCTCGGAACCGTCCAATATATCCTCAGCCAGCTCCAGGAACCTTTTGACCTTCAGCGTGGGTGGTGGATTGCTTCCTGCCCTTCCGCCACATTGATGTGACTTCGATAGGATTCGGTGAACTAGTCGACGGGGAGAAATGGAGTGAAGAGGGCGCCACCTTTATCGCCCTGAGACAGACACTTCTCACAAAACTACTGTCCCCAGCGGGGGATGAGGATCCAGAGGACATGGCTCGACGAATCACGCTCGTCGACTTGACAGATCCGGTCCTCAATAGTACTAGGCTGGATAGTGCCATCATGGACATTGCCGTACATGATTTCCTGCGGCATAGCGCCGAGAGGAAAATGATCAGTCCGTCATTTTTGGTTCTATCGTCCGGAAATGATGAACTAACCTTCCGACCTCACAGTCCTCACCAACTGTCAGCAATATTTGATGCCAACGTCGACTCTCCGCAAAACTATCGAGTCGCTTGCAACCGCTGGAAGTGGACGTACCACAAGTGTTATCCTTTCGACCACAGACCCGACTGCGATATCAGCCTCTCCTTCCTTCATCCATTCGCTTCAATACGTTCTCTTTGGATCCTCTTACTCTATTCTCCATAATGGTTTCCTGGACAAGCATTTTCCCCATCTTCCCATCCCGCACGAGCAATGTGGATTCCGTCGTGCTGTGCTGTGGTCACCAGGGTCGACTCTATACCTTCCCAAGAATGAAGTACCAGCCAAAAAGTCTTGGAATAGCCTCGTCTCGTTCATTGATGTGGCAGAGTTTGAGGACTTTACGCCGACTGCTGTGCTCCCAAATGGCACCCATAACAAGATTCCGGATCAACAAGAACCAAACCATGTAGAACCAGTACCACATGTGACGCGGCTCGACTCGGACGATGATGGAGAGACAAGCATGTCTTTAGGTACACCCGTTCCAAGCAACAATGAGCTAACTTCCCCGGCTCCATCCAACGAGCCATTAAGCCAGGTATATTTAATTCACGGTTATCTTATCGATGGTCCCTAACGACTTTAATCAAGCTTACCCCTACAAGGCCAAAAGCCCCGCCATCACAAGCTCCCTCATCGCCACCCGCGGAAAACACGACATCATCGAACAAGTTTGAACCTCTTATCACTGCTGTCTTGCATCTCTGCGAAGGAGAACTGGGTATTCTTGTAGATTTCGAGGCCGTCAGAAAGCAAGTGGGGCGAAGAGAGGAAATTCAAAAGCTCGGATGGACGACATTTACTCAATACGTGAAAGCTGCCTGTGAAAAGGGATTGCTGGAATTTACAGAAACGGGGCCAAATACCAAGTTTCTGTCCCTTCTGGCGATTGAGACCCCAGCTCCTGTACGTTGGGTTTCGCAGTATCGCCGCATAGCTAAATATTTATAGGTTCCATTGAAAGGAAATACAAACAACGGCCTGCCGGACATCGTGACGGACTTACCTACTGTGGGCCAGGTGTGTACTACCGTTTCAGAGGCATATACGAAATCTGAGGTACGACGTATACAGGATGACACTAGGCAGAGCTCCGCTCGAGCTTCGATGAATCAATATCTGCATCTTATTAAGGAAATTCTATCTCTAAGCGACAACCGCGCCAATTATAAATTGCCTTTCAGCCAAGTGCTGCGACATATGAGAGAAAAGCGAAATACTCTGGCCATGGAACAGTTTGGTTGGAGCTCTATTGAGAGCTGGATACTTGGTGCGTCTTTGGAAGGATATGTTGTGAAGGGGAGTACAGATAGTTTTAGCTGGGTAATGGTTACGGAGAAGGTCAGTAACTCTTATGCTTATCATGATTGTCTCACAACCTACGTCGGCAGGCATGCGAAGCAATTGAAGATACAGACGGACAGCAAAGTCCCACTCACGCTACGGAAGAGTTATATCATTCGTCAAAAGTGGTAAGATTATCCGTTATAAGAACATACAGACACTCAAGCAGCGCTCGATCAGAAACCCACAACTGAACCGAACTCGGCCAACTTCTCGTCGAGTAACACACATCCGTCAAGTAAGCCAAAAGGAGTGACCCCGGGAGCTTCCAATGGATCTACACTGGCTGAGGTGGGCTCGATGCTTCTTCCAGAGACAAACTTCTGACTATAGAAGCAGACCAACGACTTGAGATATCCTACTCGGCATCGACCTGTGATATCCACTATACTTCGCCTGACCAATGACGTCCGTGGGAAGAAGGTTCGGTTACATGACATAGTGTCCGCACTTCAACTTGATTACCCTCGAGCAAAGCAAGAATTCTTAACCGAATTGGTAGATGAGGCAGAGAAAAATGGCGTCTTGATTCGTGAAAAGGACTTTTTTGGAATTGTTTGGATCTATCTTGCTGTCCCGAACCCTCCTGCAGAGCCACCTCCGCCTCCAACACCCACAGAGCCGCCTGCACCCCAAGGTCCCGGCCCGCCACCCAACACCACTAACCATTCTACTCCCAAGAACAACGACCAGGTTCTGAACAGTGGAGAGCCCCAGAAGGATGGGAAGCGTCAGGTACGCTTAGTTTGTCTTAATTCCAACAACCCGCGACAATTTTTAACTTCTCACTACCATAGATTGGAATCCCTGATTATCCCTTGAAACATAAACCTGTGGTTGCCGCTCTTCTCAAGGTCACAGAGGGCAAAGTGGAGACCAAAGTTCGCCTCTCCCTAGTCGAGCATGCGCTTCGCATGGAGTACCCACGCGCAAAGCACGAATTCTTGCTTTCCCTTATCCTTGAAGCCGAGGAGGGAGGGGTATTGACGCGTGAAATTGGTCGCGCGGACATTGTGTGGGTGAGCTTGCTCCCTCCGCGCTCAGGCGAATCCGCCACCGCTGGTACTTCGCAACCATCACCAAGCCCTCAACCTAATGATAAGCGGAAACCCTTATCACCTACATCCCATGACACAAATTCCCCCCGTCCAAATTCCCTGAATCCATCCCCGCTACCTTCCGCTTTCAGGAGTCCCTCTCCACATACCAAGACATCCTCTTTTTCGGGACCTTCCCCAGTGACACCAAATGGAATGCTAAGTGTCCAAGATTATCCCCCAAAACATCATGCGGTAGTTTCCACCCTCATAAAACTTACCCACGGCTATCGTGGTGTAAAGGTGCGAATATCCGATGTAACGAAGGAGCTCCAACTAGTACACCGCGGAGAACCCTCAACTATCCCGTTTTCTCTAATAATGAAAGCGGAAGCGGACAATGTATTATCGAGAGAACGCGATGGCTCTGAACTGTATTGGGTGTCTTTGCGAGATCCTTTACCCCCGCCTTCGACACAACTTACCCCTGCGTCATATCCCGCACCCCATATGACCCTCTCGCCTCAGGTAGGTACTCTCGGAGCTTATAAACTATCAACTAATCAAGTCAACTTAGCCCGAAGACTATCCTCTCGTCCACCGTCCTATAGTATCTGCTTTACTAGCGATGACAGAAGGGAGATGTCACGTGCCAGTACAAATGGAAGATGTCATACGAATGGTCATGACAACTCCTAGCGGGATCTTGCAGCGTGATCCTATCACGATGGCTTCACTTGTCTTCGAGGCCGCAGAGTCAGGTATTGTGAAATGTGTTGAAGAGGGCGGAATATGGTACACGTCGCTTGAAGAACCGCCTCGATTAGCCTCCCAAAAGCCGACCACGGTATACCTCTACTGAATGGGATTTCCGCTTGATTGATGTCGTTTCGGCTTAGGTACCAATGTCTACAAACACTTCGATTCAACCTATTACAGCGAGTAGCTATCCAATAGCTCATCGGGCAGTCGTATCCTCCATCCAGTTTTTGGCCGGTGGAGATCATCTGAGGCACGTCCGATTAGGCGCCCTTCATAGTGAACTGTGTCGACAAGGGCATGCGATAAACCACCAGAGTGCCGCGGTGCTGGTGACAGCTGCGGTAACTGCTGGTGTGATGCACGTGGTGAGGGACGATGAAGGAGAACGGTTTGCATTACTGGAAGATCCTAAGAAAAGTAAACTCGATGGTTAACCAATTTTGTTGACAGGGAAGTCGTTTAGCAATCGATCTAGTAGTAAATTGTACACTTATAAAGCCGCTTGTTGGAATCCATGCAGACATGGTATTGTGGCAAGGACCAGAACGATTAGTGGCCGTCTCCTTGCCTCTTTACCTCAATAAATACCTTTGAAGGATACAAAGGAACTAAGACCTTGGACCTTGCCAACCCAATACCTTGTAAGAACTATTCTCCCGAGCAATTGATGACACCTCCCTACGCACACATTTTCTTACTATCACTGATAAAATCCTTGTAATGACGTCTAAGTATTATTGATACTGCGGCATGGACTCTGACACACCGCTGCGTAGCTTGTTTTCCTAAAATCTAATCCGGAAAACATGCCGTTAATTCCGCGTCCCGGGAGCCTGCCAACAAAGCAACGCGAAGTCCACGCACACACCGGTTCCCTATACGCTTCTTGGTCCTGAGCCTCATTTAGCCCATTAAGATCATATATAAACGATGCATGAACGCAGTTTCTCTCCCTTTGTCGCGTTTTCAGAGGGCAGTCCGTCACTCGAAGATATAGCAACCGCAACAACGAATGCTACTGGCTCGCTCGATCCTCTGGGCATTTCTTCAATCGGGAATTTATGTTGGAACAAATCGATCAATTCTATTGGACTTGTATCCGGAACTGTAGTGAGTCGTCTTTATGCAGGATTAGATGGTTCTCGGTCTTGTGCATTGTATACAGCGATGCTAAGTAATTTACTTAAGGAAGACGAAACAATACCCATCCTGAGGAGACTAGTGACATCTTATTTGACGGATACCACATCCAAAGTACTCATGTGCGTAAAATCACGCCACCACCACAAGCATTGACATACCTTTAGTCTACACACCGATCATTCTGCCGTCTTTGGAGGCTCTTGCTCTCTTCTAGCATCATCATGGCCCCCGCCGCGGGTGTTGGTCTCGTAAGGCGTGCGTTCATATCTCGGAGAAGAAAGCTGATAGTTCGGTCATACACAGACCTCAGGCCCCCGAAAGTGTATTCAGCACATGCCAAACCTTTAATGCCTCAGTAACTCCCATCAGCTTTCCGGATACCAGCTTAACCCTTCGACATGTACTCGCCATATTTACCCCACCCCATGACATGCCAGGGAGCTCCACCGTTCTCGGCGCCGTCCAATATATCCTCAGTCAGCTCCAGGAACCTTTTGATCTTCAGCGTAGGTGGTGAATTTCTTCTTACCCTTCCGCCATACTGACACGCGTGACTCCGATAGGATTCGGCGAACTAGTCGATGGGGAGAAGTGGAGCGAAGAGGCTGCTACCTTTATCGCCCTGAGACAGACACTTCTCACAAAGCTGTTGTCCCCAGCGGGGGTTGAAGACCCAGAGGACATGGCTCGACAAATCACTCTCGTCGACTTGACAGATCCGGTCCTTAATAGTACTCGGCTAGATAGTGTCATCATGGACATTGCCGTGCATGATTTCCTTCGGCATACTGCCGAGAGAAAAATGATCGGTTTGTCATTTTCGGTTGTGTCGTCCGGAAATGATGAACTAACCTTCCCAACTTACAGTTTTTAACAACTGTCAGCAGTATTTAACCGCGACATCGGCTCTCCGCAGAACTATTGAGTCGCTTGCCACCGCTGGAAGTGGACGTACCGCTAGTGTTATCCTTTCGACCACAGACCCAACTGCGATATCAGCCTCTCCTTCCTTTCTCCATTCGCTCCAATATGTTCTATTTGGATCCTCTTATTCTATCCTCCACGATGGTTTTCTGGATAGGCATCTTCCCCGTCTTTCCATCCCGCGCGAGCAATGTGGATTCCGTCGTGCTGTGCTGTGGTCACCAGGATCGACTCTATACCTTCCCAAGAATGAAATGCCAGTCAAAAAGTCTTGGAACGACCTCGTCTCGTTCATTGATGTGACGCAGTTTGAGGACTCTATGCCGACCGCTGCGTTCTCAAGCGACACCCATAACAAGATTCGGGATGGCTATCAACCTAACTACGCAGAATTATCACAACAAACGACGCGGTTCGACTCGAGCGATGGTGGAGAGAAGAGTACCTCGCTAAGTACACCTGTTCCAAGCAACAATGACCTGTCTTTCCCGGCTCCATCCGATGAGCCGTTAAGCCAGGTATATTTCACTCACGTTTGTCTTCTTGATGGTCTCTAACCACCCTAATTAAGCCTACCCCTGTGAGTCGGCTAGTCCAGCCACCGCAGGCTATCCCGCCGCCACCCACGAAGAGCGTAGTACTATCGAACCCATTTAATCCTCTTATCACTGCCGTCTCACATCTATGCAATGGAGAAGTGGGAACTCTTGTAGATTTTGAGGCCGTCAGAAGGCAAATGGGACGAAAGGACGAAATTAGGAAGCTCGGATGGGCGACATTTACGCAATATGTGAAAGCTGCCTGTGAAAGGAATCTGCTTGAGCTCATAAAGACGGGTCCAAAAACCAAATTTCTGTCCCTTCTGGGCGGTGAAACCCCAGCTCCGGTGGGTTGGGTTTAGAGTATCGCCGCATGGCTAAATCCTTTATAGGTTCCATTGAAGTGGAATACAAACGACGGCCTGCCGGACATCGTGACGGACCTCGATAATGTGGGTCAGGTGTGTACTATTCTTTCAGGCGCGCATGCGAAACCTGAGGTGCAATGATTACAGGATGACACTAAGCATCAATACTTGCATCTTCTCAAAGAAATACTATTTCTAAGCGAAAACCGCACCAATTATAAATTGCCCTTGAATCAGATCCTACGACATATGAAAGAGAAGGCAAAAAGTTCGGTAATGGAGCAGTTAGGTTGGAACTCCATTGAGAGTTTGATACTTGGCGCGGTTTTGGAAGGATACGTTGTACAGGGGAATCAAAAAAAGATTCGCTGGGTAATGGCTACGGAGAAAGTCAGTAATTCGTATACTTAACGTAGCATTTCCACAAACAACGCCGGCAGGGACACAAAGCGGTTCAAAATAAAGATAAGGAGCGGAGGTCAATCCATGACGCGGAGAACCCGCCAAGCTCTTCGACCAAAGTGGTGAGTTTAGCCATTATAAGTAAAATTAGTCACTCAAGCGACATTCGACTAG
The DNA here is from genome assembly GCA_000827415.1 of Serendipita vermifera MAFF 305830. Classification (NCBI taxonomy): domain Eukaryota; kingdom Fungi; phylum Basidiomycota; class Agaricomycetes; order Sebacinales; family Serendipitaceae; genus Serendipita; species Serendipita vermifera. The sequence goes on from KN824320.1 coordinate 200,627, forward strand.
ATATCCAGAATTAATCCTTACCCACCCAATGTCTTATCAAATGACGCACATCCGCCAATTAGACCGAAATCAGCGACTCCCGAAGTTTCCAACAGACCAAGGACGGAGGTAAGCTCAGTGCCAATTACAGGTATAAACATCTGACAACCAATGCAGACTCACGACTTGAGATACTTTATTAGGCAACGCCCTGTGATCTCCACTATACGTCGCCTTACTGGTGACATCCGCGGGAAGAAGGTTCTCTTACAAGACATATTGTCCACTCTTCAATTGCATTATCCTCTGGCGACGAAAGGGTTCTTAACCGGAATGGTAAACGACACGGAGAAAGATGGCACCGTAATTCGTGAACGAGACATTTCTGGTACTACTTGGATGTATCTTCCAAGTCCCCCTGAAGACCCGGGTGTGCCTCCAACAGCCGCAGCGAACCCATGTCCGCCGCAGGGCCCCGCTCCCGCTACCGGATACAATCAATCCTTCCATCATCCAAAACTATGACCAAGGAGAGAATAGTGAAACTTCCCAGAAGAATAGTCAGTAGCAGATACCCTTGTTTTGTTAGAATACTAGACTTTCTCGCATCTTTAATTTTGACCGCAACATATAGATTAGAGTCTCAGACTATCCATTGAAACATTGCCCGCGAACCTAACTTGGGAACTAAAATCCGCCTCTTTGATGCTGAAAGCGTACTCGCAGAGTCTCCGCGAGCGAGACGTGAATACCTACTTTCTCTTATTCTTGAAGCTACAGGTGCAAGTGTGAAAAAGGTTGCGGGGATGTTATATGGCCGAGCTGAAGCTTGCTTAATCTACGCTCACACGAGGCCACCCTGGCAGTCAAGCCCTCAGCCCTGTGATGCACGCGAAAATGACCCCCCTAAGGTGACGGTAGTCAACCAAGCTACTGCTTCTAGCCAAACGGTAGGTCTTTATCACGACCTTAGCCGAGGCGATACTTACTCTAACGCTCAGGTTGTATCCGAAAAGCTTAGCCCCCTTGTTTCGGCAATCCTAATGCTCAATCGCGGTAGACCCAGCACTCCCGTCGACTATCATACGGTCATCTACATTCTGGAGAGGAAGATGGAGGAACTGAGAGCTCGGGGCTGGAAGTCGGTAGAACGCATGCTGAATATTGCATGTCGAGAAAAGGTGGTCATGCCTCTGCCAGTTGGAGCTAGTAAAGACCGTATTACCTCCTTGGTGTTATGGTCACCTTCGAGATCCTTGGAATCTCCCACAGCATCAGAATATCCCGTCATACACAGGCCCCTCGTTTCTGTCATTGTCCGTATCACAGGCGGCTTCCTGGGGGCACCTGTTGATATAGGAAAACTGGTCGGGACCCTGTCACGCGAGTATTCTCGCATAGAAGGAGACTACTACCTTATTGCCAAAGCTGATGGCGAACGCATTATTGAGCACGATATGAAGCACGCATATCTTAATCCTCCACCGCTTCCTTCTGATTCAACTATTCCTACAGCAGCGGTGAAGGTTTCGCGTGTAGCGTCGGCGCCCTCGCCCAAACATTCTGGTCGTGTCCAACACTCTGTTCCCGCTAAGCGTTCCGATCCCGTTAAGGATTCTGATCCCGTCAAGGTGGCTCATGACAAGGAGCAGTTATCGCTCAATACAGACGTTCTAAATCATTCCACCGACTCAGAGACGAAACTTCTGGTCACCCACTTTCCCTCTAAGCATCGTGCAATAGTATTATTTCTGCTCGAAATGACAAACAGCACCCGCGGGGAAACGGTCACTGCGTCTCATTTTATGAGCGCCCTGCAGAAAGAGTATCCAGGTGCGAGACACGAGTTTCTCCTCTCGCTCTTAGTCGACGCGGAGCGTGATGGCGTCGTCAAGCGAAATGCGCTCCAATGTGACGAAGAATCTGTGCTCCTGGGGGCCCTGCAATCGATGGCCCTGGATGATCCAGAGTCCGCGGTTAGTAGCTTCATACTTGCATTCTACTTCTTGGCTGATTCTAACTTTGCGAAGGAACCCGTTGCCCAGTCGGTGAGTTGAACCACGATACATCGCTCGTGTTCTACACCTTTTCCGCACCCTCAAAACCACGTCGACGCTCTAGAGGGGTGCGTGTTCTTCTCGATGTTTGCTCATGGATTCGGGCAGGGAAGTCGAGCAATAAACCCTAAAGGACCAGCAAAGTCCGTATCCCAAAACTCTGGGAAACGTGGATAGGCTCCCAACGATACGCAGAGGTACGTTGACACGCAACCCACCAATTGAATCAGAATATGCGTCCAAGTATCGAAAGATAGTTTCTCTAGCTTGTACTCGTTAGCTATACCCGTTGAATATCGAACTGAAGTCTCAATCGTGGAAGTCTTCCACAAGAGCGGAATAGAAGCAGTTCAGATGGAATCTCAAACTTTCACGTTGAATCTTAGCTAACTCAAACTCAATCATTCGACATGTAGGGGAGAATCCAATGTTGTACAATCTACAAAAATAAGAACAAGACACGGTACGAAAAACCAAAGGTCGTCTACTTGGCAGCTGACGAGAATTTGGTGACCGACTTGGTACCTTCGGAGATGGCGTGCTTGGAAAGTTCACCAGGGAGGATGAGGCGGACCGAGGTCTGGATCTCACGGGAGGAAATGGTCGACTTCTTCGAGTACGAGGCGAGCTTGGAGGCTTCGGTGGCGATGCGCTCGAAGATGTCGTTGACGAAGGAGTTGAGGATGGCCATGGCCTTGTTGGAGATACCAGTGTCGGGGTGGACCTGCTTAAGGACTGGGAGAAGTTAGAAAATAGTAAAAAATCGACAGAAGTGTAAACTCACCCTTGTAGATGTAGGAAGAGTAAGTCTCCTTGCGGGAACGCTTGCGCTTCTTCTTGTCATCACCAGAAGGGGCGGCCTTCTTTGCGGTCCTGAAGAGACGCGTCAGAACGTGTTTAACGACTTTAAACGCGATGTACTCACTTCTTAGCGGCCTTTGCGCCCTCGACAGACTTGGCTGGGGCCTTTCCACCGACGGTGGAGGCGGGTCCC
>KN824320.1:204536-231144 GCA_000827415.1 Serendipita vermifera MAFF 305830
TGGTGTCGACTATGCCGAATAGACGTCTTAGACTCGGCGCTTTAATCTTTCTATCATGTACTAGTATCTTGGTTTATTGTAATGACCTTTTTTTCTCACTCAACTACCGTGATGTGACAAGTTCTGATTTGAGCATTTTATGTTTCGGAAGCGCGTTTGGTACTAATCTTTACCTTTTCCCTTTTTACTCGCTTCGCTGCTTGGACCGTTCGAAGAGGATAGCTATCATCCCTTAGATGTCCCCTGCCGCCGTCATCCCGCAACTTGCGTTCAACTCCTTCGAGGTTACTGGGTCCCTGCGCATCCTTCTGGAGCACCAGCTCTTCAAACACTGGTCTAGTCCCTGCCGATAACGGTTTCAGGGTTCTCGCCTCTACAGGCGAGGATGGTGGATCAGGGACGTCGCTGGTGGTGCTAGCTTGAGCGGTGGTTGCGATAAGGGGGATCTTCTCGCGAGAGATGGCCGATATCCACTGGACACCTTCCTCGTCGTACTTGCAGCGCACCACGCGCTCGTCCTCGGCCTGCATAACAAACGAAAACAGGACGTCCGTGTCCGCATTTGGGTACTGCGTCTGCAGCAATCGTAGCACGTCTGACATCAGAACCCGAGATTCGTTTGTGCCGCCGACAAGCTGGTGGATTGTGGCCAAAAGCGTCTTGTGCGTAATTGAGCTGACATCAGGCGCTATGGTTTCTTCGGGTGGTTCTGATTCGATGTCGGAGGAGGTACTACAAGGCGATAGTGGCGGCGACTCCTCTTGAACGGTCACTTGAATCCGCTGCTTAGCTTCATTCACCTGCTCCATCCATTGTTCGTTATCTTCCCCCTCACCGAACATGTAGGACACCACGAGCGACATCAACGCTTCGTCGTCCAAATTTGGGTGCGCATTGCGCATATGTGGTGTCAGATGAGCCATGTACGTCTGTTGTTCCTCCGTAAACCCTGAAGAATCAAGGATGGTCTGTTCCAGAGCGAAGTACTCAAGCCCAGGCTCTGGCTCTGGCGTTTCTGCAGCTGGAATCGCTGGCTCCTCGGTCGGCACGAGCAGCTTGACGGAATGCATCTTCCCGCCGACTAGAATAATATCCACGATTCCCTCCTTACATGCCACATCCCTGAGCTGCTCGTAATCCTTCCATCCAAGGCTGCGTATTTGGGGATCGCGTTGTTTGAGCTCTCTTTTGACGTATTGATATCCAACCAAAGCGCCACTTTTGCCACCCGCAAGCTCCTCCATGATAGAAATCAAGGGCGCGAAGCGATTGGAATCGACCTCGTTCAGTGGCATCCTATTTGGGCCAGCATGAACTGACGCAACTGGTTGCTGAGGCTTGCGGGGGAGAATGCGCAACGTACGCGGTCGACTAGTCCCGCGTTCCGCCAGAGAAGCTAGAACTAGTTCGCTCGCGGCTGGCATCTGTAAAGGCTTTTCCTCTGGTAAGGCTAGATAGTCATATAAATAGGAAGGCGGCTGACCTGAGATTCCGTGGGAGAATCTGTTGGCTGGGTCGATGGTAGGAGCATCGCTGTTTGCTGCTCCACGGGCCCTGGTGATTCGAGGATATTCTGTGCTGGAGTGGCGGGCTTAAACTGTGGTGATTTGACAGTGCGAGTCCTTGGCTTCTCGGTTGGCACGAGCAGTTTGACGGAATGCATCTTCCCACCGACCATGATAATCTCCAAGACTCCTTGCTCACATGCCGCGTCCCGGAGTAGTTGGGGGTTCTTCCAGCCTAGATCACTTATTTCGGCCTTTCGTTGCTTCAGCTCTTGTCTGAAAGCATTGTATTCGACTGGAGCACCAGGACTATTGCGCATGAGCATCTTCATAATGGAGATAATAGGCTTAAATCGACGAAAATCTACAACGGGACTTTCCATGTCGCAGCGTAAGTCAAGGGGCGTTGGCACAGCATTTGTGCCAGGCTCCGGACAGTGTGCAATACTTCCACTGATCGAACCAATATATTCCTGGAAAGAAGCCTTAATTATCATCGAGAGTAACGTACATGCCCGTATGATCCTCTCTTAGTATGCCTCAGCATACGTGCTCCGATGTTTCCACTTTTGAGAATGAGCATCATTGTCCACGGCCTTTTCTAGGCATGATCCTCTTTATCACTGAGTGCGATGAATGGAGCTGTAAAGGTCATTATTGCAATAATGTTGCTGGAAGCGCGTGGAGGGCGAGGTCAAAATTAAAAGTCAGGCTCCTTCATATTATAATCATTGCATTTGAGAGCTGAAAAGGTAGCGATATATCGGGTGAATGCCCCTGATTAATTCCGAATCTCACTTTCATTACCCAGAATTAGCAATACGCAATCCTCTTGCTTGCTTCAACAGCGACATATACATGTTAGGGCCTATTTTACACCTCTGTTCTGGAACAGATGGAAACGTAGTATCAAGAGAATAATAAAATTTCAGCGCCGAAATTCCATAGAAGGGAACCAAGTTGTTGAAGAAGTCTTCTTCGTGGACATTAGCACCGGGTTCCGAAGGAAAAAGCAGATCTCCTTTTGGTCATCCATGAATCCTTCCAAGACGCCTTCCTCCATCGCTTTGGAGATTAGCTTAGGGAGAGTTTGTCGGATAGCACCGACGGATGTGTTTCCTTGTAAAGTGGCGAATAATTCGCGCCGTGTGACACCTATGTGGGTCTTTCCACCGCATAGAGTGAGCATGGTTTCAACAATCCTACGATGTCGTGGGGCATAAGCATCTATCGATACTCTGCGTGTTAGAGATGAGCCCGAGAACATGAAAGATGTGCTTGAACTGTTATTAGTCCCGAATGTAGGCCCTTTGCTATCGACGTGTTTGCTGCGAGATACTATAGCAGCGTGATCTACACTCGTTGCGGAAGATGACACTAATGGGTGCTCTGAGGGCTCCGACGCGCCAATTGTAGAGCTCTGCTCTGATTGCGGAAGGACGGTTGCGGACGATGATGCAGAAGGAACTGGGGCGTTCACCTCTTGAGATAAGGCTTGGTCTTTGGAGTTCCCTGCATTAGGAGTCAAGGATTCTAGCATTTGAGAGGGTTCCATGACTGTCCGTGACTGACCCGTCAAATCCTTTAACCGGATGTTAGCTTAGTAACCATCTATGACGGGAAAATCACCTTTGTGACTGATAACGGGTTCCTTTTTGCCGCTAAATCTGTAAAATTTCCGGTAGATCCGGAGAAAAAAGTCTTCTGTGGTGACGGGATGCGTTAGCATAATCAACCTGCGTGTAAGGGCCGGACTTAAAGTAAGGTGCTCACCTTTGGCCCGACCATTAACCACCTTTCCTCAGTAAAGCCGCCTTGTTGTATCCAGCCACTCTCGTGTGCTTTTTGAACCCATTGCGGGTAGCTAACCCAGCCGTAACCTAAGGCTTGAATGTCCGCCTTTGTTTTCCCGACAATATTTCCAACGGCCACAAATGGAATCTTTGCGCCGACATCGTTTGATCCAAGCTTTAGCACCGTGGCTACGAGAAGACGAAATTCTTCGGGACACTCCTTTATGATCAATGCCGTATTCGCCCCGCTAGCCGATTCGATCTCCGGAAGCAGTTTTATGAATTTCTCACCAGAATCTCGTTCTGAGAGTAGTATGACACTCTTTGTGGCCGCCTCTTTTACCGTTGAAGTATACGTTTCCCAGTCAAGCTCGTTGACGTTGCCCATCATCTTTTTAACAGCTTCAAAGGACACCCACACATTAGGCCGGTTCTCGCTGACATTGAGAATGGCAGAAATGAGAGGTTGATATGGATCATGATTGCTGGATCCGACACTCGGTTGATTCGAAATGGCTGTAGTCAAGGGAGTAATGGAGGGAGGCTTGACGCCTTCAGCTACATGTTTACGAGCATAATAGATCGCTTACCGTGAGTTCAACTATGAATTTTTGGTTGACAGGCGGGTTGGTCAGAATTACGGGCGATTCCAATGAGACCATATTCCGGCTCTCTAGCGTGGCAGACCCTAGGGCCATCATTCCCTCTTCTTCATTCGGCAGTGGAGGAGGAACGGCAACACTGTGAGCGTTTCCAGGGCCGGTTAACTCCTCACTACTGGCCTTCCCCCTATGTGATGTACTGTCAGTTTCACAGACGACCTTGTGTTGCTCCATATCTTGCGTTATCTCCTCTCTTTGTCCCACTTGTTTTCTGGCGGCCTCGAGATCTACGAGAATGCCTATTTCGCCATCGCTAAGATGCGAGACAGCAGAAATGAGAGGTTCAGACTTGTTCGGTGATTTCGCGTTTTTTGTGGTGGGCGATGAGATAGCTTTTGAATCCGGGGGGTTGGGACTCGCAGGGGTAAGCTTGATTAAAGTCGTTAGAGACAATCAAGAAGACAACCGTGAATGAAATATACCTGGCTTAATGACTCGTTGGATGGAACCGGCGAAGTCAGCCCATTATTGCTTGAAACTGGTGTACCTAACGACATGTTCGTCGACCCTTCGGGCTACGTTGAGATCATTAGTTAGTGGTTTTTGAGCCCCAATGTTACGTACCTGAGACAAGAGGGTCAACTGAGGTGCAGAATGTGATGTGGGGGCTGTTTGTAATGAGGGTGATGGTAGGGGATCTCGCAAGAAGACCCAAAACAGTCCAGTGACATCGCGTTCTCGCGACAACACTTTGTCCGCTTCCGCTCTCGTTATTAGGGAGAACAGAGCACTTTGGGTTTCTCCACGGTGTGTGAGTTGGAGCTCCTTTGTCACGTCGGACATTCGTACTTTTACGCCGCGATAGCCATAGGTAAGTGTTACAAGAACAGAAACCACCGCATGGTGTTCCGGAGGGTAATCTTGGACACTTAGCCTTTCATTTTGTGTCACTGGAGAAGGTTCCGGAGAAGAGACTATATTGACGCGCGGAGAAGTAGCCCTGAAACCGGAAGGTAGCGAGGACGGGCTTGAGGTATTTGGAGGCGGGGAATTGGTATCATGAGGCGTAGGTGATGAAGATTCCTGTAAACTATTGGGCTGAAGTTCTGATGATAGTTGGGAAGTGCTGGCGGCGGCAACTTCGTGTGAGCCTGGAGGGAGCAAGCTCACCCACGCGATATCTGCGCGACTAATTTCACCCATTAATACCCCTCCCTTCTCGGCTTCAAGGATAAGAGAAAGCAAGAATTCATGTTTTGCGCGTGGGTACTCCAACTGAAGCGCGTGTTCGACTAGCGACCGGCGGACTTTGGTCTCCAGCTTGCCCTCTGTGACCTTGAGAAGAGCGGCGACAACAGGTTTATGTTTCAAGGGATAATCGGAGATTCCAATCTATGCAGAAATAAGTTAAAAATGTCAAGAGCTGGTGGAATCCAATGGACACCTTCCTCGTCTCGCTCGCAGCGCACCACGCGCTCCTCCTCGGCTTGCACAACAAACGAAAACAGGACGTCCATGTCCGCATCGGGATATTGCGCCTGTAACGAGAGCAGCACGTCTGACATCGGGACCTGAGATTCGCTTGTGCCATCGACGAGTTGGTTGATTGTGGCCAAAAGCTTCTTGTGCGTAATTAAGAGAACATCAGGCGCTATATCAGCGTCGGAAGATTCTAATTTGATGTCGGAGGAGAGACTGTAAGGCGATATTGGAAGCGGCTGCCTCGGTTCGTTCACCCGTTCCACCCATTGTTCGTTATCTTCTTCTTCATCGAACATGCAGGACACTACGAGCGACATCAACGCTTCGTCGTCCAAATTTGGGTATTCATTGCGCAAACGTGGAGTCAGATAGGCCATTTGCGCCTTTTGTTGCTCTGTAAACCCTGGTAAACCGAGGGTGGTCTGTTCCAGAGCGAAGTGCTCTGGTTCTGGCTCTGGGGTTTTTACTGCTGGAGTCGCTGGCTTCTCGGTCGGCACGAGCAGCTTGACGGAATGCATCTTCCCACCGACTAGGGCCATCTCCTTATATTCAACTGGAGCCCTACGGCTGTCGCGTATGAGTGTCTTTGTAATGGAGGTAATGGATTCGAAGCGATGGAAATCGAGTCCTTGAGATAGCACCGCCGTGGGAGTGCCTGGAACGCTCGGTATTGACGCAATCTCTGCCTTTAAAGAGCTCTGCTCAGTAGAGATTGGCGTAGAGTTTAATTTATGGTGTTCGTCACTGGGCTCGGATAATACATTCGGGGCAGCCAACGTCCCGCCTGCGGCTGGCGTCGACGAGTCCTATTCGCATAGCTAAGTGAAATAGTCGTATGGCCAAATAGAATGCTAACCACGGTGTTTGCATAAGAGTCCGCAGCAGGACCTTTTATGAGATCCGGAGAACGGGAATCGGGCCGGTCAATTGGGGATAGGTGTGGGCCGGGGAATAGTGACCATTGAGCGTCAGGATTATCGGTGAGAGTGCGCCTATCGGCATCAATTCCAGTCTGAGGGCATGGGTTAGATGTTTTCCCCGCTATAAATACAAGAGGCCCCTACCGTCGGTGGAAGGAGACTAGTCCACCACATATTCCCGCTTTTCCCGCAATGCACAACATTAGCCTCACGTGCCTCAAATATCAGCGAAGTTGCTGTTCCAGCATCTTGATAATTTGCCGAAAACTCTGCTAAAAGCGAGTTTATCACTGTTCCCATATCCTTTCTCAGAAGATATGATCCGTTTGTCATCTTCCATAAAGTTATTACGAGATTTTGATACGCAGCTGGATATTCATCAAGCTTTGATCGTTGAGTCATTGATAGGGCGACTCTGAGAGCGAGCGAGACTCACCGGGCATGCCTCAATTAGGCCTGAGTTGTCATTAATGGCATCCTATTATACCTTCAGATCGTTTTTAATGGTTCCCAGGTGCTCACCTCTCCGCTAGCCTTAGTTGCTCGTGGGTCCACAAGCCATACCAGGTCCTCCTCAAGCTTCAACATTAAAACACCCTCCTCTCTCGCTTTCGTAATAAGTGAAAACAAAAACTCTTCTCTGGCGCCACGAAACTCGGATTTTAATGAATGCTTCAGACCAGAAAGTGGAACCTTGAGATTGGTCATCCCACTGGTAAGCTTTACCATAGCTGAGACAACAGCACGATGTGAAAATGGGAAATCTTTGATATCACATCGTTTCTGAGGTGCTAGATGCCGACGAGATGTCAATGTGTCGGGTAGTGATGGACTTTGTGTTGCTGAGAGAGTCTGAGACGTTTCTTTCGTGAGTGGGACAACCACGAGAGGGTCCTCAGACTCGCCCTCCTCTCCACGGATACTGCTGCTAACCTGGCAGGGTACGTGAATGAAGGTTCTTAAGGCTTTAATTAGCTATTAATGTCGTACCTCTGTGACTGGTTGTGCTGTGGCGGACTGATATATGCCAGAAGGCTCACCCGGGTCCTCAAGTTGCACACCGTCGATTGGAATTATACCAGGCTCCTCTTCGTTGATTGATTCTTCTGAGTGTATTGCCATATTTTGCTCCGAGATACGTTCGAGAATCCCTTCTTCGTTGATAGCGGGACTTTCCACAGGAATCTCCTCAGTAGGACAGTCCAGAGGCATAGATTTCTCCAATTCATCCATATTGGTGTACACAAGCTCATCACCAAAATATAGCCTTAGTTCGGGATCGAGAGACTCAGATGTGCAAATTTGTGACTCTGGAGCCCAAATTGCGACATGGGTTTGTCCTTTCGAGATTCTGATTCGAAAATGATCGTAAAAGAAATTGTTCCACGTATGCGAATAAGTCATGATGTAATCCAAGGTGTTGATGATTGGAAGGGATATACTGGTCGGATTTGTTGTGGTGAGAATGATACTTGCTGGCCGGCTGCTACCGGAACTAGCCAGGGCTTCGACCGTAGCGTTGAGACTTGAATGTGTCAGATACTGTTCACAGTTGCTCAAAACTACTCATGTAAGTTTCGACCAATGTGTCAAGAGGCACGTACCGATCATTTTCGGGGAGTCGCTTTCGTGTATAAAGCTGTACAAAGCCATGTCCAGGATGGTTCCATCTAAACCCGTGCTGTGAAGCAATTGAGACGTCATATCAATGACAGTCACTCGCTCGGGTCGTCGATACTGAGCATCCGAAGAAAACAGTTTTCGTAATAGCTCCAGCCTGAGAGCCAAAAAACTAGCCCTCTCTTCGCTCCATGTTTCCTGGTCTATAAGATCGGAAAACCCTGCTTGATTTCAGGGTTTAATGTCATGTAGATTCCGGTTTCGACTCACGTTGAAGGTCAAATGGTTCATGCATCTGACTAAGAATCAGTTGGATACCATGGTCCACAGAGGTGTGTTCTTGACCGCCTACTGGCGAGGTAAAGAACGAAAGGATGTGACGGAGAGTAACGCTACTACTCTGGAAAGAAATGCAAGAGGTCGAGCCGTCAGTGGGCATGAGGACTTTAGACGGCCCATCTACCGTCAAAGGTCTATATGAAGGTGCCCTCAGTTCTTATACTAACTAAGGATATATTCCACATACGAAGTCAGCACTTTGACTCGGGGCCAGGCCGAGAACAGTAGAGGGCAAGGAGATCGCCGAACAGAAAAGTGGTCAGTGTGTAGGCTACGTTGAACGTGTCAGAGTGCCATGAATGCGACAATAAAGTGCCTACACGAGAATTCTTGCGCCTTGGTGTCTCAGATGGGACGACATCAGGCGTCTAGTAATCGTAGAAGTTTGAAGGGGCTGGAATCAACCATTGCAGGGTTTAATCAGCCACACGTAGAGATTCTATGTTGTCTGGCCTAGTGAGACTTACATAAGGTCCGCATATCAGTCCAAAACCGGCAACCTGGCTGTTCCAATACAGCTCTCCTTTCGTCGATGAACCAAAGCGATCCCATTCACTTGAATCACCGAGTTGAACCACATCGCATAGCCTGGGATCGGAAAATGCGACAAAGGGCGCCTGCTGCAAACTGCGAGTCATCCAACGTCGTCGTGGCGTAGCTCAAAGGGCGCCAGCACAGCATTCGTGCCAGGCTCCGGAAAATGCGCAATACTTCCACGGATCGGACCAGTATATTCCTGGAAAAAAGCTATAATTATCATTGAGAATAACGTACAGGTCCGTATGATCCTCTCTTAGTATGCCTCAGCATGGGTGCGCCGATATTTCAACCTCTTTAGAACGAGCATCATTATCCACGGCCGTTCCTAGTCGAAGGCTTGCGACCAGCGTTTTTCGTTTTCTGTATAGCATTAATAAGAGCTGCAAATGAAGTTAAGAGACTTACATGTGGTTTTGATGGTTGCGCTGAAGATGATGAACCTCGGCCAGAGGATGCAAGCCGAACATATTGCACATTATTGGCCTCAGACCTGAGTATAATAAATTTTTCATCGGATGCTGCCTTCATCATCGCCGTATATCCCTCAAAGCCGAGCTTCCTGATCCCTTTGTTGCCTCCTAGGGTCCTCCCAATCGCATCATAGTTTACCCAACCACCAACTTGACCTCCCGTCAATTTTTCGATACCTCTCACTAGTTCCTTGTATCTGATAGAGGAGCTCGGTCCCGCAGATGAAGCTTTATTTGTCGAACCATGAGAATGAGGGACGTTGTGTTGCTTTTCGTGAATTTCACCGATCATTGCTAGGATAGTGTTCTTCACCCGGTCGAGTTTTTCCTCTCCACGTGGTAAATTATCTGGAATCTCCATAGCTGCATTTGAGAGCATGCCTGCGACCTGAGAGCTGTTACTGCTCTGCTGGGCAGTTGAAGAATGGATAGTGAACGATGGAGCGTCTTGCACAGATGGCGATTTGGAGGTTGATTCCGATAAACCTGTAGAATGTGGTGAAGAATCTATTCTTAGTTCTCGTGATGGTAAAGTTTCGGTGACCAACGGTGATTTGGGATATTTGAGTAGATCAATGTCAATAGCGGCGCATTCTTGGAGCCATGGTTTTTCGAATCTCCCGACCTCTGTACTGCTCTCGAATATAAGCGAGCTAGGAGACCATACTGAGATGGTTTCGGTATTGAAGCTGTGGGGGTCAACATTCAGAGTAAAATCCTCAGGGACCTGTAGAGGAATGGCGGAATGACTCATCCCGCGTAGGAAGTAATCAACGGAGTTGAGTAATTTAGACGGAAGGTGTGTATGGTCGGTCGTGGCGATGATAATGGACGCGGGTCGTGCATTCCCCAGGGATGCCAACCACTCCAAGGACTTTGCGATGCTTGATCCGGGCTTAAGTAGCTCTTCAGAATCGTAGAATACTGAATCGTTATATAAATATCTATAACAAAAGGATATGAGTCACTTACCTATGATCTTTCGTCTACCAACGTCTCTCAGGAATTTCCTCAGCGTTATATCCATAAGTACTGTATCTAGATGAGTACTCGAAAGAATTGGGTCCGTCAAGTCCACAATCGTTTCCCGATGAGTAGATATAGTCGCCTCGTTTCTACCTGCAGAACCGGAGAGAAGCCTGCTCAAAAGGGATCGCCTAAGAGTGATAAAGCTTGCTGCCGTCGCGTTCCATTCTTCTCGTTCAATTAGCTCATTCAGCCCTATGTTTTCTAAATGAGAATACTAGTTGTTATACGATTGACACATACGCTGAAGATTAAATGGCTCTTCCAATTGGTCGACAATATGCTGCATTCTGATGAGGATTTGCCTTTCTTCCGAGCTATCACCTCGCGGTGTGAAGATCTCAAGGACATGCTTTAATGTCATATCGTCGCTATCAAGCGTGAGCGGAAGGACAGGGCAACCAAGAGCCACGTATGGGTGACAAGTCATCGCAACTTTGCTAGGTCTGTGGGTTTATAAGCTATGGCACCACCTCTTTGAGAAAATCCTCTTACGAGATATAGATTTTAGAAGACGGCTCGGTGAGAGAACATGGAGTCGCAATTGGCGCATTGTTGTTAGCATAAAAGCTAAAATTGATGGAATAAGACATTTCCTGCATTTTGAAGGAAAGAAATGATTTGACGGACATCAGGGCCTCGGCCTCCTGGTGGATCAAATGCGAATTCACAAGACGACGGACGGCGATGTCAAGATGGTTTGTCTAGTCGAGTGGAATGTTATTTAAGAGAATATCGAAGCCTGATGACTGACATGATACCCCCTAATGAGTCCTAAAGATCGTGATTCCGTATTGAAGCACAAGTTGCCTAGCGTAGACGCCCCAAGTCGATCTAATCCTTCGAACCCATACAGTCCCATAACCATTTCATGATCTTCTTCGTCACTGAGTGCGATGAATGGAGCTGTAAAGGTCATTTTAAAAAAATTGCTGCAAGTATGGCGTGGGCGGGGTTAAAGTTAAAAGTCAGGCTCCTCTATAATCCTTGCATTCCGGAGCTGAAAAGGTGGTGATATCTCGGATGAATGCCCTTAATTAACTCATAATCTCCCTTCCATTACCTAGAATCAGCGATACGTAATCCCCTTTTTTACTTCAATAGCAGCACACATACGGATTAGGGCATATATTACACCTCTGTTCTGGAGCAAATAGCAACGTAGTACCAAGAGAGTAATAAATTTCAGCGCCAAAAATCCATAAAAGGGAACCAAGTTTTCGAAGAAGTCTTCTTCGTAGACATTGGCACCGGATTCTGAAGGAAAAAGCAGACCTCATTTTGGTCATCCATGAATCTTTTCAAGACACTTTCCTCTACTGCTTTGGAGATTAGCGCAGAGAAAGTTTGCTGGATAGCACCGACTGATTCATTTCCTTGCAAAGTGGCAAATAATTCGCGCTGTGTGATACCTATGTGCGTTTTTCCACCGCATAGAGTGAGTATGGCTTCAACAATCCTACGATATGGTAAGGGATAAGCGTCCGCCGATACCCTGCGTGTTAGATGTGAACCCGAGAGCATGAGAGAAGTGCTTGAACTGTTATTAGTCCCGAATATATGCCCTTTAATGTCGATATTTTTGGTGCGAGATGCTATAGTCGCGTGATCTATAATCGAGGTGGAAGATGACACTAATGGACGCTCTAAAGGTTCCGACGTGCCAGTTGTAGAGCTCTGTTCTGATTGCAGAAACGGCGTTGCAGATGATAACGTGGAAGGAACTGGGGCGTCTACCTCTTTGGATAAGGCTTGGTCTTTGGAAGTCCCCGCGTTAAGCGTCACGGATTCTATGTTATCCACCAGTTGAGGGAGTTCTACGACTGTCTGTAACTGGCCCGTCAAATCCTTTGACCCGGCGTTAGCTTAGCAGCCTCTATGAAGGGAAACTCACCTCAGTGGCTGATAATGGGCTCGTCTTTGCCACTAAATCTGTAGGAAATCGCGTAGATACGGAGACCAAAGTCTCTTGCTGTGAATGGGCGGGTTGGCGTTAGGAATGTCTGTGTGTAGCGACAAAATTAGAATAACATGCTTACCTTTGGCCCGACCATCAACCACCTTTCTTCAGTAAAGCCTCCTTGTTGTATCCAACCACTCTCGTGTGCTTTTTGAACCCAGTGCGGGTAACTAACCCAGCCGTAACCTAAGGCTTGAACATCTGCTTTCGTTTTCCCAACAATGTCTCCAACAGCTGTAAATGGAACCTTTGCATCAACATCGTTTGATCCAAGTTTTAGCACCGTGGCTACAAGCAGACGAAATTCTTCGGGACACTTGCTGATGATCAATGCTGCATTTGTCGCGCCCGCCAATTCAGGCTCCGGAAGCAGTTTTATGAATTTCTCCCCAGAATCTTTTTCTGAAAGTAGTATGATACTCTTCGTAGCCGCCTCTTTTACCATTGAAGTATACGTTGCCCAGCCAAGCTTGTTGATTGCTTTGACGTTTCCCATCACCTTTCTAACGGCTTCAAAGGGCACCCACGCATCAGGCTGATTCTCGCTGACATTGAGAATGGCACTGATTAGAGGCCGATAGGGATCATGACTGCTCGATTTGACATTTATTTGATTCGAAATGGTCGTATTCAAGGAACGAATAGAAGGAGACTTGACGTCGTTAGTCACATTTCCTACAAGTATGGTAGATCGCTAACCTTGATTTCAGATGTGAGATATTGGCCGATAGGCAGGCTCGCTGGAATTGTAGGCGATTTTAAAGAGACCAAATTTTGGCTCTTGGGTGTAGTGGATGCTACGACTGTCACCCCCTCTTCGTCATCGAACGATAGAGGAGGAACGGTAGCACTATTAGTGTCTCGGAGATCGGCCAAGTCTTCACTACTGGCTTTCATCGCATGTGATGCACTGCTAGTTTCACTGACGACCTTGTATTGCTCCATATCTTGTGTTATCTGGGGCATTGTTTTTATTAATTGTTCCGCTTCAATCTGCATCTGGTCCTTAGGCCGTCCTTCCACAACCTCCTCATCGAATTCCCCATTTTGGTGCAAGATATGGTAAAAGTCCGAGCACCAGATAGCAAGTTGTCCACGACGTAGAGAAACGCTCGGAAGATGATCTTGCAAATACTTTTGCCATACGACGGAGCGAGAGTGACCAGTTATTGCATAGTCAAGTAATGCGAGGAGATTGGAGGGAATTGAAGCTGGGGTAGCTGTGGCAAGAAGGATAGAAACTGGCCGATGAATCCCTAAAGCAACCAGTGACTCGAGAGACTTGATCAAGGAAGACCCCACGGAGAGGTACTCCTGCACATTATATAACACTGTAGAACTGAGACTTGCCCAAGGTAATCCGGAATGGCTCACTTACCGACTAGCTTCCGCTGCGACGAACTAGTACTCAGGAATCGATGGAGTATCATGTCCATCAGAACGTTGTCGAGACCAGTAGAATGCAGAACCGGGTCGTTTAAGTCGGCAACAACCTCTCTTGATAGTGTAGCCTCTGTCAGAGGTGGTGAAAGCAAGGATGTCAATAGTGTCTGACGCATAGCAACAAAATTCGCGCCATCATCAGTCCATGTTTCCTTCTCCATTGACTCGATAAAACCTAGGTGGACAGTGAGATAAAGGGCAAATGAGAGAATAAGGACAAACGCTGCGCATCAAAAGGCTGATGTAAATGACTGAGCAATAAGTATATCGCATTTAGAATGGAATCAGCTCCATAAGCAGATGGTGACGGCTTGAATAGCTCAAGAAGATGTCGTGTCGTAATCGTCGACTCTTCAAAATGGAGAGGCACAGGTGTATAGCCAAAAGATTTGTAGACGTTTGAAGAAGGACCGGAATCACGAGGCCTTTCAACTGGTTAAAGAAGGTATTGCGTGATAGGAAGACATACGATGTCAATATTGTCGGCGTATCGGTTACACCCACTAAAGGACATGGTTTACGTTTGACAGAGGCCACATCCGAGTGAAGACTGCAAATAGAGTGAGTGGGCTTGTTTGGGATTTCGGCTGCATCAATAGACCTACATCAGAACTTCGGCGGCGGCATCACTTAAATGCGACGCCACTATACGTCGCGTGACAGTCTCGATATCCGCAGCCTATAGTGTCCATGAATAGACCAGGTCAGACACGAGTTTTCTCGACAAGCAGTGGTGTTCGACGCCACGAGGCACGTACAAGGCCACTGCATACAAGGCCAAAAGATGGCGAATCCTTATTGAAATACAATTTCCCTGTCGTAGACTGTCCAAAATAGTCCAAAGCACGCGTCAGATATGGCGGCAATGGGGAAAGATCTTTGGTAGAAATGGACGCGAATGCAGATGACTTGAGGTGAAGTAACCCGTGGCTCGTAGTTGCGCTCATACCTTGACGAAGGCAGGATCTTGGCGAAGGCGAAGTAGAGGTCAGAAGCGCGGCAAGTAAGTTGGATAGAGCCTGACGTGACATCCCGGGTAAGCGCTGAACGCACCTTCATGTTCCGCGTAATTATCACAATACCTAAAAACTTGACCATTAATCGCGTTTAAGGTTGGAAGTCACGACCAGACATCGGGTTCGGACGATCGACTCAGTTCCTGGGCGAATACTATCATGAGGAACTCAATCTCAGCAGAATTTCTATTTTGCTTGGTTTAGTATAAACTAATTTGATGCGTGCGGTTTCAAAATGTCTTGAACTCTGCGAAATTACAGGGTGTAGGAATAGTCCCGAGAAAAGTATGCTTAAATAGTGCAACGATGTAGAATACAAGCTGGTAGATGCCTTTGAAATTTCGAGCTAAACACAGAACTACAATACCAGACACTTCTTTAACATGATCTATGTAGTAGCAGGTAAAGTGAGGGAATATGGCCCACTATTTTGCACCTAATCAGCATAAGAGTCCAAGTCGTACATCGAGGACTCGTGTGCGCTGTTCTGAAGGCGTTCATATTGATTCAACGTCGCGTCGAATTCCTTTTCCGTAGATTCGTGTTGGTTCGGGCTCACCGAGGGTGAGCGGTCCCTGCGAATGTCTAGATCTTCGGGTGTAGCTGACGGGTTTACGACGGATTGTAACTATCGAACGTGATAAGATTACTGCTGACTCGCTATACGTAGTCTCACTCACCTTCGGTCCTAGCCACATTCGCTTCTTCCCTTGTACCTTACCCTTTGTTATCCACTCTCCTTCACAAGCCTGCTGAATCCAATAAGGAAGACTTGTTTGTCTGAACTGAGCGGGTTGTGTGACTTCTGGGACCTGGGCCAGGGCGTTGGATAGCTCTTCCAGGGACACCTTGGCGTAAATGTCATCATTTCCTGCTTGGATGATTGCAGAAACCAGTGGGCGAAATCTGGAAGGGCAACTTTCTACCACGAGTGTGGATGGAGTAACCGAGTTGATGTAGCTTTGTCTCACCGAGAACGGCAAGAGTTTCACAGACTTGAACGAGGTCCCCTTTTTCCGCAGTTCTACAATCCTGACTTCTCTCCCGGCCTTTACATACGAAGTATACGTGCCAAATGACTGCTGGTTACTGACAACAGCTCTCAGCTCCTCGAAGCCTACCCAGGTATCAATTTGACGATTGGTTAACGAAAGGATGCCCGCGACCAAAGGTCGAAACATTTCCGGGTATCTCTGCTCCAAAGGCAACGGAGGGTCCCTTTTCCTGACCTGGGTCCAGCCTTGCGTGCTTTGCGAGGCTGGGTTGGCATCTTCCTGGACAGGGGGGTCAATCTCACGAATAGGCTATGGATGAGGATAACATACGGAATGAGTGCTTACGGCACTGGCGAAATCGTCCTGAGGAGCAGCGGGTAAAGGCGTTGAATCTACAGAGCCGGCAATATCTAAAGGCACGATGCCTGCCTCGACATCTTCTTGTAGGGGCGAATGAGTGGCAGGTGGATTTATTGCGCTGCACACTTCACTGGGTGAAGGTACCTCTACTCGACTATGGGTTGATGGAGATGGAGCTGGCATAGTGCCCATCAACTCGTCCGTGGAGATACACAAGGCATTTTCACCCCACATAGTCGGCTTTAGGACGGCTTGCCGGTTCTTCGTTGGCGAATTCCCAAGATGCATGGACAATGATGACCAGATAATCAGTTGATCAGGATCTCGATTTGCGCTGGGGCGAATGAAGAGTTCTTCTTCAAGGGTGCTCGCCCACACCGCAGATCGCCCATGTCCACAGATCAGGTAATCGACCCATTTGAAAAGTGCACGAGGGATACGAGATGGCGATGGAGAAGCGAAGATGACCGATGTTGGACTTCTTTTGCCCAAGGCAGCCAGCTCCTCAAGAGAACGTAACAATGGCGAAGGAGTAACGAGGTACTCATGTGCGTTATACAGCACTGTGGTAGAATAAGTCGGTTTTACCAAAGAAGAATATGTACAGACCTACGAGCCTTCTTTTTGGTGGCAAAGCGAGGACTTTTTGCAAGGCCATGTCAACCATGACACCTTCCAGGCCGGTGGAGCTCAGTAAGGGGTCATCCAAATCGACAAATATCTCCCTTCGGGACCAAGGAAATGGTTGTGACGATGAAAGTAATGAGGTAAGCATGTTTTGGCGTAGTGCCAGAAAAGTGGCCCCTTCCTCTGTCCACGTTTCCTTTTCCACAAGCTCGATAAAATCTGTAATAAGGTGAAACAGAGTCGGCGTAGGAAGAGGTGATACATACGTTGAAGGTCAAACGGTTCGCGGAGTTGGCCGATAACGAGCTGCAGCGTGTTGACAATTGAGCCACGGTTTCGCATATCATGCGGGGGATCGAAAAAACTGAGAAGCTGTCGAGTAGTGATGGTATTTTCCTCAAACCTGAGCGGGACTGTTGTGGCGCCGGTGGAGGCATACATGCTTGAGGTCGAATGGAGGTTTCTTGGCCTACTTTGAGTCAGCAAGGAATAGAGCCTAGGGGAAGTAAGCATACGAGGTCAGGATTGTGGGTCTACTCCCGCTGAGGCCCACCAGGGAACACGGATCACGCCTCAGAGTTGAATTGTCGGAATGAACTCTATTCTGGTCAGAACCATGAATAGTGCACCAGAAGAGAAAACCAACATGATGACTTGTGAATCACTTTCACTTAAGTGTGACATTACGAGTCGCTTGACGGTGGTTTCTACATCCTCGATCTTGGGTTGTGGCATGAGCGGCTGGCGACAAGACATGGAGAAAGAAACGCACCAAACCACCACAAACCAGGCCCATAGACACCATGCTTCTATTAAAGTACAAACCACCGCTCGTTGAGTGACCCAAGTAGTCCAGAAACATAGTTTGCTCCGATTCGGAGACGTCGATTCCTATTGGAGACGTTATAAAAGGTGCTGAGCGAAGATAATCAGTCATTTTGCAAGCAGCTTGAGGGCGTGGTTGGCGTTGAGATGAAACGTCAGGCTCTTGGGCTGAACGCGTGTCAAAGGATATGAGCCCATCCCCAAGCCATTGGGAAAGATCAATAAAAGCTCGGCTATATTGAACCAAGGAGTCAAATTGGCAAAAATAGATATGGGATACAAAAGCGAAGAGCAGCTGTTACAGCCACAGTCCAGTGGGGGTATTGCCAACGGCTTCCGTTCTTTTTGTAATTCTTTGAACTAGGTGGTATTATCGGTTCGAATGCCCATCACACGCGCCATGACGGCCGCGACCCATGCTTCAAACTTGGGCACGTCCATGCGGCCCTCACTGTCGAAAAAGGTGGCATAGGACGCCTCTGCACGCTCTTTCCCCTGGTTAAAAACTGGCTCAGCACAGATTCTCCAAATGTTAGCCACTCGCGCTCTCTCACCTTGTGAATGACTGTCTTTCCCGAGTTCGTGAGGCGTACATACGACATGGACATTTGATAACTGGGCGCAGATGCCGTCGTGGCCTTGCCCGAGAGGATGGACGAGTACTTTGGCGGGTTCGACTTTGCGTCGACACGTATTCTCTCCGATTCAACGCGTTTTGCATACGTCTTTCGTTTTCCTTCAAAGATAGTGTCTCCTTCAATGAAATAGGCGTAGAGCGAATAGAGACTCGACAGCACCACGTATCTGACCAGGCCCGTTCTCAGCGACAAGCAGCCACAATTCAACGCCACTCACAATATTACACCGACCCAAACAGCAGGTTTGCTCTTTTCAAACTCGACCTTGTATCCATAGGCAGCCGTCAGGCCAGCGATGATGACGCTGGACCACCCCAACGCGAGTTTGATGTCTGTATGTCGATTCACGGTCCTAAAGCTAGTGTCTGGACGAGCTATATAGCGGCGCAGAGCATCGTCACAGGCCACTTTGAGCTCAGCAGCGTTGTAATTGTTAACCTTGATTTCTTCAGGAGAGTCGCTCAGTGGAGGTGGTGGCACTGGTGCCCGTAAAGGTGATGTTGCTGGTTCTGGTGAACCGGCAATGCGTCGTTTAGGTGCCATTTAGGGAGTTGAGGTCGGGTTCAAGGTTGCGCGCTCGACTTCTCAAAAGGACCACGTATTTACGGGAAATATTTACGTTTCATTTATTCAAAAAAAGAGAAAAATTCCTATTTATCTAATTTAATACCCAGAGCCATTCACCTGCAAAAGAGTCAGTCTCGAGCGTTAGAAGGCGAAACGGCCACATACCTTGTCCCTCAGCAAGGCCAAGTATTGTTGATAGCTCGGCGTTTGGTCACTCCTATCTTGAATGAGCATGCTTAACGCCCACTGTCTCAGCGCTGGCTCCCCATCCTCCTTGACCAGGTACAGGTGTGGCCAGTATGGGCCCCTGCGCATCTCCCTCGTCTTAGCGATGATAGCGTTGATCCGCTGGTTAAAGTCGTTATCAAGGAGCGGCAGCGTGATCTGTGTCAAGCGGTATGAGTACAGTTCGTAAAACACCAGGATAAACTCACCTTGCCACTCTGAAGTAGATCATATCGCTCGACACCAAAGACATCTTGAACCAGTTGGGGAACTGCGTCTCTTCCGATCCACAGGAACATTGACTGTCCATCTTCTATCAGGAACAGTCCATGTCTGACCAGTCGTTCACTCGTCAACGGCAGTGGCATGGGCATGATGATACCATGTTCGCCAACTGTTCCAGCCTCGGGTGCCATATCGACGAGCGAATAAAAGTTGGGATGAATGTATGGGATGACCATTTGTGGGGGCAGACTCGTCAACAACGCCTGGGCGTATGCCCTAAGATCCGAAGGAATCGTACTGCTCGCACGGATGCCCGTGTTTTTAAGCAGACCAAGCATGAGCACTGGCAGCATCTTCATGTTGTCCGCAATGGCCAACTGGCTCGCCGCTCCGGCTCCTCCAGCCGTCATTGAGCTGCGGTATGCAGTCATGATGTCGATCAACTTGTTGGTCACCGCGTCCCGTGCATCCTCGAGTTTGTGTGAGATTGAGCGTTCGACGGCCCGTTGGCACAGTACAGTCGCCAATGCAACTTGATCAACAGAGGCGTACATTTCAGAGATACTGCTGGTTGTCGGCAATGCAATCGTGACAACACGGATGCGGCGCTCCCCTGTGGCATTAATGAGCACTTTCCGCGAGAATACCTAGTTCTACTCACCAAAGCAGCTAGTGTGCAGTACACCGGTCTGGAAGACGACGAAGGGCACGGAGAGATTTTCCTCGATCACAACCTCCATTGTGTACGTTTGGTCGACTGGGACAGAAGCCAACGACAGCAAATCCGTCGAACGAACAAAGAAATTGCCGTTGAACGAAGTCATCCTGAGGCCACGTGAAGCTCTCACGCGAATGACAGCTTCGAGCCCAATGGGGCTGGCCAACACTTCCCCGAACTCGTGCGCAAACTTGATGGCATCTTCTGAGCGCGCAGCATTGAAGGCAGGGTAGAAGTATGTCTGACCAGCGGTGTAGCGCGGGAGACCACCTATAACAGAGAGGTCAGAGTTAACGAGTTGAAATCCATTGAATACTGACTGAGAGTCGCAATATCCTGATAACCACTAGAAAAGAGGAACATGTCGACCGAGACTTGGCTTCTCGAGCAGTCGATGGCAAAGGTTTTGTAGAATGGAACTGCTGGTTGAAGAAGATTGGATTCCTGCGAATTCTGTTCAAATAGTGCCCAAGAAAGACCTGATGTCACACACCTTTGTAGTTCCAAACAACTTGGGATCGTCTCGGTCCTTCAGAGTACCCGCACCAAGAGTGGGCAAGCTGGCACTCAGGACGATTAATTTGCCGCCAATGGGGGACTAGTAACGATTAGTAGATGCTCAGCCATTCATGAATGCACATACAATCATCTTGTAACCGGCTTGGAGAGCGGGTCCCATAGCACTTGGTCCTTGTGGGGCACCTTGCATCCCAGGTGGAATACCGCCAATGGCGCCTGGGATGACACGTCTTAGCATACGTGGACAGTCAGAGAAGAGAATTCACCCACTTGCAAACATGTCGTTGATTCTCTCCAGGAGGCTCTCGAGTGGCTTCCTGCTCTCCGAAAGGTTGACGAGGAGATCATTGGGACGAGGCAAATAAACATCGTCCAAATCGGATACAACCATCATGTTGATCTCCGGCTCCGGCTCCTCCTGTGGCGGTTGTGGTTCCGCGTTTTCGCCGTCTTCGCCTTCATCTTGTGCAGCAGAAGGTGCAGCTGGATTAGCAGGAGCGGTCAAGCTGAAGAAGTACAACGCCGCGTCAAACCCGATGACCGCGACTTTGGTACGACCATCTGTATTTGGGATTCTACTCAAGTTTTCGAGGATGGTCCGCGTTGCTGTAGCAAGCATGCCGCTTTGGACGGCTGCAGGGCTGACGTCCAGGAGGAAAACGTAGACGGGAGGCTGAGGTGGGCGAACCATGTACTCTGTTGGTGCCACAAACTCGACCACACTCCTGTTGAGCTCTGGACGGCTCCAACGATCAATTTGCGTGTTTGTCGTGCGGTCCCAATCGTACTCTGCTGGAACCTCGTTGGATACGTTGCACATGATACACTTCCATCGAGAGCCACCGTCGATAAAGATGACATATGGATTGATGTACGCGCGGCAGCGTCGGCAGCGGGGAATCACTTGGTCCGTAATGATGGGCACTGGCTCGTCGGCGGGGTCAACGCCTGCTAGTGGCTCCCCATCCGCGTTGGTAGCAGTCGAGGGCACGGAGCGGTGGGGTGTAATCACGAGCGCGAGTGGGACTTTGCATTTGGAGAGGAGTGATGACGTTGTGGGGATTGCATTTAGCGTGCAGCGAGTGTAGGACGGGTCTGCATTAGCGTAGGGAGAATTGGTCGCAGATGCCTGGGTCTCGTCAGATTTATGATGTCATAACGTTGTATGAGATACTCACTCCTGGAGGAAGACGAATCTCCGGAGGTGGCTTCATGAGATCCAGTGGGTCCGGAGGCGTTTGAAGGAGGTTGGTAGTATAAAGCGCAAACTAGCAACGCTATCAGCCATCATATCACTGCTTCGGTACCACTACTCACTGGCTTCTGTCCACCCATACCCATTTGAGAGAACTGGTCAGCCAATGCGCCGACACCAGGCTGTCCATAGCCTGCTCCAGGAGCGGCTGCACCATACGTCTCCTGACCGGGAGGTCCTGCAAGTGGATTTGAAGGATAAGAAGGATTCGCGCCATACCATCCTGCGCCACCAGCGCCAGAGGGGCTAGGTTGTGCAGGGGGCTGTTGACCATAATAAGGCGCTTGCTGTTGTTGTTGCTGGAATCCCTGTTGTTCTCCTGCCAAACCAGGGGTGAAAAAGCCTCCCCCGGCACCTCCTGCGGGACCTGGACCTGGGGCCCCTCCTCCATAATAGCCCCCTCCAGCAGCACCACCTCCAAAGTCACCATATGAGGGTTCTGGAGTGCCGTAATAAGCTTGAGACTGGCCAGCGGCGTACTGACGCTTCTTTGGCGCGTGAGCTGGGTGCGATGGCGTTCCGGGGCTGAGCAAATCACCCTCTGGTGGATGCTGTCCTTGTGATTCTGGGTCTCCATAAGCTTGCGTGGGCGGTTCCCATTGCGTTTGGCCTGTTTCTACCTCTGATGTCGCGTCGTCAGCTCGAGTTATTTATCGGTACTTAACGAGTCGTACCTATGAAAAGATAGCGTTGATGCTCTGCGTTCCTATATACGATAACGTCGTTAGCAAAGGGCGACACGGACTGGGGGGATCTACGTGCCACTGAGCCTCCCATCCAGGTGGCAGTTCTTGTGAGGACATTCGAGTTTCAGTCTCCTCTTCTCTTCTGCGTAATTTTCTTGCCGATTTAGTGTCTGGACGTGGAAAAGGGCCGACACAGCGGATTCCAAGTTTTGAAGTCGATGCGTTGGCCGCCACGCACCTTTTGTCAACATTGGCGACAATGACACGTAATTGTTTGGATTAGGATTCAAATTCACTAAGAAGACGGTGTGCGCGTCTCTTTACAGGGGACACAAGAGCACCAAATGTATTCCAAAAAGGCCATAAAATTTGAATACGAGACTTGTTTTTTAAAGTAAACAACAAACAATTAGGCGACTACGCGACCGGCATGTGGATCTACCACGCGAACACCCCTCCCGCGGGGCCAGATCCAATCCCGAATGTGAATGATCCCCCACATGATGACGAAGACGACGACCTCCACTGCGAGAACCATGATGATATAGGCAGCAACCTTTGCGTTTGGACGTCCGGGATCCAAAAAGTTGTAAACCCAGACACCCTGGGTTGCATGTGCCACATAGGCGAGACCCAGATAGGCGGCCAGGACCACGACACAGGGAATCAGGTAGCCCCAGTACAATCGCAATCGTCCGAACACCAGCTCGGCGAGGAGGAGGACGGTGTTCAAGATATGGAACGAGACGTTGCTCCATGTGGTGAACGGAGACGCAAAGCTGGCCGGGGAGGCCAAAAGAGCCCAGTACACGATGGTGACGAGAAGTGCTGTTACATATAGGTTAGAAAGGTATCAAAATCCGAGGTTTGCGGGACAATACGCACGCATCGTGATCACAGTGGAGAAGAGCCACAGGTGCAAGAACTGCAGGAATCGACCCCATTTCTGCAGTGGATACCAGGGAGCTCGGGAAACCGTGCCCCGTTTCAATTGGCGGATCGACATGACGAAGATACCGCTATGGAAGGCCGCGGCGCAATAATAAGCGGTCAAACCAATCCAAGTTAATCGAGTAAAGTAGGCGTAATATCTATTAAAAGCGTCTGAGTGCTCGAGTTTTGAGGGAAAACAAGGCGGTTAAGGCTCACAGTCCATAGTTGGCGTCGTCTCCGATAGTACCAAAGATAACAATGTGCACGACGGAAGCGGCGACAGCGTAAATTGCGAGAATAAGGCGAATAGTGAACAGGACCCAAGGCTGCACGATCCCAGACGTGACCGCTCGGTATTTTTGATCAAAAGGTCGATGAAGTCCAAACCAGGAGTGTCCCTCTGACCGATCCTTTCTTCTTCTAAACCACATTCTCGGGTTTTTAATGAGGAATTAAGAATCGAAATGTGGTGGTAGGGGTCGAGGTTGTCTCAACGAGCACTTATCGTGTCGCGCTTCTCGGGTTTTGACGGGCGCCGGGCTAAGAATGGGACTAGAATGGCCGCACCGCCATCAACAAGCGCCAGTAATAATCAAAATAAAATAAGCTCATTTGACCGGAATTACGAAATATTTGGGTGGCATTGGAGAGGACTCTCTGCTTTGGTTTAGCAAGAGCATTTCGTTACTACGATCGACGTCGGTTCAACGAAACCCGACTGCCGTATTGTTCCGTACTTTCGATCCACATGGTGCTAGGCCCCCGCAGGTTCAAAATAATCGCATTATCAAACAATACAAACACAATTAATCGTACGCAGTCAGCTGGAAAAGGATCAACTTGTCAGTCGACATCACACGAAGAGCAATACACTCACATCCAAAGTGAGGGTACTCGAGCTATTGACGTCCTGGTCACGATAGATTCCCACGAGTGAGTGGCCACGCTCGTACAAGGAGCCCTTGAGAGAAATGACAATAAACTGGAATGTATCCGAGCAGTGCTGACGAATGTAATTCGCCACCTTGGCAACGTTGGTATTGTCGAGGGCTGCGTCCACTTCATCCAGGACAAAGAATGGAGACGGCTGGAAGCTGGATAAAAAGTCATTAATAAACGACGCTACCGCTTCGGCTAAACTGTACCTATGGATCGCAAACAAAAGTGCCAAAGCAGCTACCGTCTTCTCACCGCCCGACAGCTGATCCATATCACGGAAGCGTTTCATGGGAGGCATAGCATGGAATGTCACGCCGCTAAGATAGGGCTCCTCACTGTCCTCTAGATTGAGATATGCGACACCACCCATCGGCGCGGCTTTGCCTTTTGTCAAGTCCTTGTAAACACGATCAATACGCTCGGCGATATGATCAAACGCTCGTCTGAACAACTCGGTCCTGGGGGAAATAAGCACCATGCTCAAAAAGATACTCGTGCATCGCTCACCGCTGACGCCTGACGTCGTTGAAGCGGTCTCGTGCTGCTTTCGACGCCTTCTTAGCCTGCTCGGATTCTGCTTCGGCATCTTTGAGCTTGTGGGCAACATCATCCAGTCGCTCGTTGGCCTTCATATTTGGTGCCATATGATCGATCTCGTTGGTCAGAGTCTGGATCTTCGTATCGAGTTGTTCACCCAATCGAGGATTCTACAGCATCATGTCAAATAGTGATCACGGGCCCTAGGCCATGCTTACGACTAGATCGTCCTCGTCCATGCTCGAAAAGTCGATCACAAGTCCATAGTCCTCCACTTCTCGAACAGCCTGTGTCGTGTCACCGTCAATGTCCATGGCCACGTCTTGCCTGAGATTCTGTGACTTGTCAAACCAAGGCAATGCAGTATCAATACAGACGTACTTCATCCATCGGAATATCAGAGAGACTGCCTTGACTTAATGGCAAGACGACTTCTTCAAGGCGGCATTTCCGGTATATTCCGGCTCTCTCCATGCCCAATGCCTCGATTTCGTCATTCTAATAGCATGTAAGCGTGAGGAAATGCCTGATTAATTGGTACAAACCATCGTTGCGATATCTTTTTGGGCCTTGTCGTTCTCCTTGGAAGCCTTTATCGCGAGCCGCTTGGCCGCCTCCAGTGCCTTGCTTCGCTCATCCAAAGCCGCATTCAGTTCACCCAGAGACTCCTGGGAGGCAGCGACCGCCGCCTCCAGTTTCTCCAACTCGGCTGCGATAGCAATGCGGTCCGACCGAAGCTTTTCAAGCTGAGTAGATTGTAACTTGGCAGTCTCGTCAAGTCGATCACGTCTAGCCTGGGTACTGCCCAGTTGTTCCTCGCTAAACTTGATCCTAAAAGTAATGAGCACGTGATCTCCAAAAAGAGTCTTGCAACTCACTGGTGCTTCAGCCTCGTAACCTGCTTATCAAATGCGAGCCTTGCATCCGATTCTGCCTGCGCCATCTTGAGTTGTCTGTCCTCATACTCGCGGATCGACGCAATCCTAAGTTTACGACAGAATGTTGCAAATACTTCATTATCTGCTTTATCAACGGCGGCTTGCAAACGGCCAACTTCCTTATCAAGCCTTTCCAGCGACGCTCGCGCCTGGATGGAATCTCAGCAACAATTATCCACTTTGATGAGCCTACGCTTACCTGCTTCAATTCCGGCTCTAATTTCTCTAGTTCTTCGTGGATATGCTTGAGCTCCTTCTTGGCATCATCTACCTTTGTACGAGCTGACGCCTACACACGGTTAGAGAAAGCCCAAGGTCACGCTTATGCTCACCCTCTCCTCTCTTGCTATCGTCAGAGACGACTCGAGTCGATTGAGCTCGGCCGAAAGTCCTTCATCTGCTCGCGCTCGTGGCTTGGATTTGTTCAAATCTCTCATCTGCGCAAGTAGTTCATCCTTTGTCCGCTGTAGATCTGAAGAAAGGAAAGTTGTTGATACGTGCGGCCCGCAAGAGTTGTCTACTCACTTTGGACCTCTTTCTCTTCCCACGTCTTTCCAGAGTTGTGTGAGCTTCTGCCTCCAGTAATGAGTCCACTCTTGTGGATGACGGTGCCATCCAAAGTTACGGCTGAAATCAACAAAGTCAAAGAGTTTCATGCGGTCGCGTAATGCTAACATACCCTTGACATCTTGTGCGCGATCATATGAAACATGCCTGGCGATCTCCATAGTATCACAAACGAGAGCATTGCCACAAGCGTGATGCACCGCCCTTTCAACAGAAGGGTCGCAGAGAATGACTTCTACAGCGAGGCGAGCTCCCTTTGCTAAGCTCCGCAGGCGGTCGTTGATCGGTTTGACTTTGATGGTATCAAGAGGTATGAATGTGGCTTGCCCAGATCGTTG
>KN824321.1:1418-36281 GCA_000827415.1 Serendipita vermifera MAFF 305830
AAATTGAAGCGCGAGCGACGAACCTGGGGCGCATTGTGCCACCCAAACATTCTTCCACTCTATGGCTTTATGGACGACGAGGAATTCTTCCAACCAGGAGCGCTAGTATCTCCCGCAAGTCCTCTTCCATTTTCCTTCAATGATCACAATCCTGAGACTCGTTTCAGTGGCTACAGAAAGGTGACGCGGAAACTTTTCTTGCCGAACATGGTAACTCGATGGAAATCAAGGGACGTATTATCCTTGTGAGTAGCACGATTCCCATCGCTTTCAAGCTTCTGGCCTCAATCCATAATGCTAGTGGAAAGATGTCGTTGCCGGCGTCAGCTACCTTCATTCGTTCGACCCGGTGTTGGTTCATGGTGATTTGAAACCTGTAAGCACTCATTTTCTCCCAGAAATCGTCTAATATCTTCTACAGATGAATGTATTGATCGACGAAGCGGGATGTGCTCAACTATGTGACTTTGGTCTTTCTCGTGTCTTCCTTGAGGGAGAAAACTCCGGTATGACCACTACTTCGGTACATACGGGCACCGAGCGATATCTTGCCCGTGAACTAGTCGTCGGTGGTGACGAAGCAAGTCCTACAACGCCGTCGGATGTCCATGCTATGGGTTGTATTGGTCTGGAGGTATGTCTCTTGGCTTTTGGGTTTCTTGCTTAGCGATATTTATCCCCTCACAGTTCGTTTTTTTGCAAATGCCATACTCCAATCGCAAAAGCAACCTTCGCGGGGCAATCTATTCTGACATAAGGCGGGGTGTGCCTCCAGCGTACCAGCCTAGTGATTACCCCTCCAACTCGGTTCTTCCCTGGTCATTGCTGTCCGACTGCTGGGATCAGGACCCCACCAAGCGACAAATGCATCGCAAGTGCTGAGAAAACTAGAAGTATTGTTGGGAAATTCAGTGAATGATGTAGAGATGTCCAAGAATGATCAAGTCCCCTCTATCACCTCCATTTTACAGCCAACGTACGCCGTAAATGACACAATCATGATTCCAGACCATGAACCAAGTAATAATACGAGTATTCGAGCATCAGAATTACTTGTATGGCCCGTCAATACCGTGGCCTCATACACACAAGATCAAACCATCTTCGGCAGCTACAGCTCGACCGCGGCTGGCTCCAACAACATCGCCACCGTAGATCCTAGCCTTCTCCCTAGTAATGGAGCCACGATTCCGTGGGGAAATAGCCTTGTAGCCAGCAGGCAGACAAACTCTGAAATCAATCCCATCCCACAAGAGGTCCAATGGGAGTCCCCAAACCCAAACCAATGGCATCCGATACAGCAACACGATCCATACACTAACCCCAATGCATACGTACAGTCCCTCTATGGTGGCTTCGTCACCTCAAATGCACTCGGTTTGTCATCCCAGTACCCGCAACAACACGCAGCAGCAGTATCAGCACAAGACTGGAGAAAAGTCAATCCAGAAACGTTGCCACCAGCTACAGTTGGACAACAAAATTGGTATCACACCAGCGACTTGCCGATGAGGACCGTGGTCCAGAACAGCAAGATCAAATTCACTGGTAAGTGGCAAATCTTGCCGTTAAGCAAGGCCGTTGATCCGAATGTTCCTTCTTAGTCGTTTCTGCATTCAATTTGGTCAAAACTGGGTTCCTTCTGCTCCCGGATCCATTCGCCGTGGTCACTGTAGGCGGGCAGACCTATACTACCTCTGTAATCAAGAAGAGTGTAAACCCACATTGGAACGAAGGACCTGAACTGTGCGTACTTCTTGAATAGGATAATTGACCTTGGAATTGAAACTGAAGTGTGTCTCAGTACGGTCACGGATTCGTCGGTGGTCACGGTTCAGGTCTTTGACCAGCGGAGTCTCAAAGGAAGCGATCGCGGCTTCCTCGGTGGAGTCCTCGTTAAGGTTGATGATGCGTTGGGTCCTGAGTCTGGTGGATTCAGTGAGTTTCTCTACTCGCAGTAGCTTTCGTTGCATAACCTCAGTTGGCCTCTAAAACTGATCCTCTCTTTCAGAAACGTTGACAATGAATCTTCAATCGCCTAGCAAAGGTCTCTCTTTTATTGGACAGATCACCCTCCACTTGCTATCTCTCGTGGCGACACCGCCCCGTCGATCACGTTCCCTCCTGACCGGCGCACTGCCAACTCCAGGAGCTCTAACAGGACCTTTAGCCTGGGACCGCTCCGACCAGACTGGGTCGTTTAAACCAATAGTAGGGGCGGGCCATCTCGGTCCCAGTATCAGGAAGGACCAGTACTCGGACTCACTCTTCGCGATGCGAATCCCATCTCGACCGCTAGCCACTTGATAGAAAGACTCTGCCTTCAATGTCGAAATGCACAATGCGTCGATGGGAGGGTGTACTGTGGCGCAAATTGTGTGGTAGTCTCGAGAAATGGAGCGCCAAAACTTATAGAGCTTCCAGCAGCGCATTATATGTTCCGAAGGAGTACGTTTATCTTTATCTGGACACGTTATCCGTCTTTCTGACATATATGCTTCAGTTTCCGACATGTTCAAAGAAGCATGGAAACATTCTACCAGTATACCAACACCTCAATACATTTTTGTGATCGTCTCAACGGAGGACAATGACAGGATGTACAAAGCGTACAAGCAGGTGCTCTATTAGCTCGATTTTCCTTTATGCTGAGTATACTTCCTCGTTACACAGAGAGGGTGTAGAAAGCCAGCGAAATTTCTTGGCCCAGAACATGACAGAAGGGAATGAGCAGTATCGATGGCACGGCACAACCAGAGAGTGCAATGTAGGCGACCCTGGTCGAGGGGTATTGTGCGAATCGACGAGCTGTCCGATGTGCTGCATCATCCGGAGCTCTTTTGATATCGATAAATTTGGTCGGCATTGGGGAAGGTGAGCTTAGGTCATAACACCAACTTTGAAGATCGATACACTGATTATTCTCCATCAAAACAAGATTTGGTAAAGGCATATCGACCAGTGCTACGAGTTCAAAGTCACATGATTACTCGAAGAACCTCTCTCATAGTCCATGGACCGCTCTATTACTCAACTCGGTGGTAGTTGGGAGTCCGTACAATACGTACGAATCTATTCCCGGGACATTACGTCCACCAGACGGATATGATTCGGTATGTAGTACAAGTTTGTCGCGTCCTGCGTCGTTGCTCAGGCCCATTTCCACGATAGATTATAGGACAACCAGGGACCGTAATCAACTACGACGAGACGGTCTTATATCGAAATGATGCAATCCTGCCCTTGTATCTCGTCCTTTATCGCACACCTGGTGCCTCGTCTGATTAGCCACGGGGTATTCCATATTTATTTTTCCCTCCGTGAAGTCTCATTCGGGATAGACCATGGTCGTGCCTTAGAACGCGCCCTAGGTCAAGAGTAACGACAGTTCATTGCAAGATATTTTCGTGTAGAGATTGTCGACACTGTAAGACTAGGTAACTAGGATAAAATAATAAGTTACGGAAGCAATGTCCGAATCGAATCTCAAGTCCGTAATGAAGCTACACGAGTCTGAACCCGTCAAGCGGTTGATGGAAGTTCGAATGGGCATGGAGCCTCTGAGATTGTGGCTGATGTTGCTGGCTTCGTGACGAGTCCTGCAATGTCCATGTACAGAGCTATGCTCAAGCCGATACCTGGTACAAAAGAGGGGTTAACAATTAAATAAGTGGAACCGGGGGTTTTCTCACCTGGTCTAATACCGTCTTGAAACTGGTTTTTATTTCGGCATGCGTTATACACCGCTGCCCATGTCGTATCCGTATCGTTGGCGGCCGTGTAATTGAAGCTGAGAGGAAGAAGCACCTCGGCGTACGCTTTTGCAGGTACCGTATACGGTCCCAAATCTCCTGTCGCTATCACCTGAGAAGTGTCCAGGTTTGCAATTTGTGCGTGCAAATTGTTAAACTTGAGAGGCAAAAAGTTACCACCTGTATCAATGCGCATTGACAAGGATGCGTTGAAGGTGAATGTTGCGGGGAATCGGCCAAATTTAGGACCAGGGTCGTCCGCAAGTGTCGTGTTCACCAGTGGAGTGCTCCTATCGACGTAAACACCAGGTGTACGCGGGAGTGTGAATACGAGGACGAGGCCGAGGCTGTCGGAAGGTCAGTAAATAGGAAAGTTTGGGGGGACTGGGGCAACAACGCACATGCAAATGAAAATGAAGAGTCCCCAAACGATTCCCTTTCTCGTTCCCCACGAGCCACATATTCCGATTTGATCTCTCCTCCAGGCTTTCCATTTCTCTCCTCGGGCGTAACTCTTTTCCTCCTTTTTGCCCTTTTTGCTCATAGCTTGGAGTTCTTCGGCTTTCCATTCGGCACCGAGAGCTGGGACAGTGACCAACTCGACTGGGTTATGTGCGTCCGTACCCGGAGGCCCGATAGGTGGTGCCGCTAGCTTGACGGAAGGTGAAGGAAGAGCTTGATAGCTGTTGCGACGAGTGAGCGACGTTAATTCACAATTTATTCAAATGGTTACTTACCCATCGGTTGTAGCCTTGATCGAGCTGTATCTCGGACCCGCGTTATTAAAGTCAGAGTAGACGTTCCATCCACTCTCTGGGTCATCGTTATTTTCTGCGGCATTAAAGGTTTGATTCCGTGGTGAGGTGTTATACTGCGAGTCCCTGTTCCCTCCGGTCAGAAGCTCGCGAGACGGACGTCGGACTGCCGACTCGTTTGGGGCGTGGGCACTGGGCCCAGTAGTAGAATAATCTTGCGCATAGTTTTGAGAATAACCAGAACGACGGTCGGTGTTCATTCTGGAATTGATGTATGAATTTTTATTTTTATTTTTAGAGGAAGGATTGCGGTTTGGTCGGGAAGAGGGTTCGTTGCGTCACAGCCACCACGGTCGAGCTAGAGACAGCCAAAGGCCCTAAATCTAATCCTGAGGCTCCCGTAACTCGTCCAACTCGAGAGCAGGCTCAAAGTCATCACCTCCATCGTCAAACTCTTCTTCCAAATACTGAGCTGCCTCCTCTCCACCCCATATATCAGCATCCTCTTCACCTTCTGCAACGGGCTCTCCAATGATCTCGTCGTTATCGTCGTTGGCCACATTTGGCAATGAATTTGATGGGTCACTGAGCTTCTCTTTGACGAGGGCAAGGATCTCGTCTAAATGATGCTCGAACCTGGTCTCCACCTCTTCGACAATCTGCTCTGCGAGTTAGAAGGATATTCGAGTCAATGAACAACAAACTTACCACGTAGAGATCTAAAACAGACTGAGGACACATGTTGACAATCTGGAGCTTTTCTGCCTTGGTCAGGCCGTATTTCTTGAGTCCTCGAGTCAAATGAGCCACTGATTCGACACTCTGCCGCGACGTTGGTAGAGCATCACTATTGAGATATTGCAGAAGCTATTCCAACATGACAGAAAGGCTGTTAGTTCTCTGAGCTGAAAGCACAGGCGACTGACTCACCTCTACTTGTATCGACCTCACATTTTCTGCTACTTCCTCTGGTACCACATAGTTTGGGCCCTTGTATTGATCTTCCAAGTTTTCTTCCTTCTTGGTCGCCATTATTGCCCGTGTCTGCTCCAGCTGCTTGTGCTCCATTTCTTGTAGGAGTGCATACACTTCATAATTGCTCAAAAATGCACTTCTCGCCTTTAATACCTGCTACAGATATTAGTAGACGAATAAATCCTGCCAAATGAAAACTATTGCCTCCATGCGGTGGTTCTCAAGGCAGATCAATCTAATAAATCGGCGGATAACGAATCAAAATGCACCAAAGTCTGTTGAACGAGTGTACTAAGGGTGTTCGAAGGTCACACAATGATCTCCCATATAGAGAAGTGATGGTTGGAGTGTAAGATCGTGAATATATCAAACTATAAACAAGAACATCCGGTCGCATACACACACTGTACTAACCCACGACAGATGCTTGAGGGAAATGTACATAAGTAGGTGGCTCCTTCATCGCTGCATTGTCTTGGACAAACGGGAAACTCGTCTTGGGTGCATCAGGAGCAAAATCCAAAACGAACGCACGCCACTGCGTGGCACCCCATATCCTGGATCCTTCGGCCTTTAAAGAGTAGACCGGAGAACGATCGCCGCCTGGTGCATAGACAGACCAGCTCCTTGAAGGACTTCGGACGTCCCATAGACAAACGACGGAATGTAACGCCGAACCAGCAGTGAGGAAATGATGCTGGTGTGGCATTCCATTCCCTCCTGAGGAGTCGTTCTTGTCCTCCATCCTGCCTCGCACCGCAAGGCTATAGATGGGATCAAATGAACGCCAAGGATCAGAAAATGTCATTACAGGTGCAAGCGTCGTCCTCTTCTTGGAGGGAGTGCTCGACTCTGATAACCAGTCCCTCTGAGAGGAACGGAGGTCGTGGACTCTTACTTTCCCGTCGTACCATCCAGACGCAACGATGTTCGGATTTCCACCGGGGATGAATTCGCCAACGCAGTACACAGGCGTCGGCCTGCCGGGGCCCCCAAGCACTGCACTTGGCTCTGCAGAGAGTAGACCGTTGGTGAAGGAGTGAACTGCCACATGCTCGTCGGTTCCGACTGCAATGTATGGAGAGGAGGACCCAGTCTCTATATACGCAGACCACGCTTTCTTCCCTACTATGGCTGTGGCCGGTGGGATCCAGGGGCTGGCAGTATTCACGACGGACGCCTTTCCATCAACACTAAAGGCCACACCCATCGTCCCCGTAACTTTTAAGATCCTAATTGTGTTGGATCCGGTTACATACTGAGCGGTCCGCTTGGCTTGAAATGTGGGTTGACCTCGGTGCGGGGTAGGGAGTTGAATACGAACAAGGCTTCCGCTATGGTTCGATACGAGTAAAGTTTCGTCTTTGCCTCCATCAGGCAAAAACTCGATGCCCGTAATGTCGAAACCGTGAGCGGAGGGGAAGATAGTGTAAGTACCCTCTTTGAAAACAATTGAAGAACCTCGATTGGTGTCAAAGCCAAATCGGTAGCTGGTAATTGCGTTTCCAGCTGCAACGACGAGCCGTTTAGCCGATAGAGCAAGCACAGAATGAAATTTCTGAGGCCAGGGAGTATTAAGTGTTTTGGCCGTAAAATGATGAGAGGACCATGCTTGATTGATCCTTTCGGCGTCTCTTGCTCGTTGCTTCCAAGATAGAAAAGACCATCTCTCTTGAACGCTTGCGGTATGCCGGTAATTGGCGCGGACAAAGTCCCTCCACCCTTGTTCTTTCATCTAAAAGAGACATTTAGACCAAATAGCGCATGCGGTAGTACAGGTCGACCTACCACTTGGCTAAGAAATTGGCATGTTAGGGATAATGCGAGCAGGCTGCTGTAGTCCAAGTACTGAAATAAACCGAGAAGTAACTCGATAGGTAGCTTGAGGATGATACTCTCGTGGTATTGTGACCTGGGTTTGAAATAACGCCCTCTAACGGGCGACGTACTGATTCGATTGTTGGTTGGCATGATAGAATATGAGATCCAAAATTATTCAAAGATAAGGCATTAATATATGTGCTCATACGCGGCTCCGTTCAGGGGTTGCCAGAGTCATGGACGGCGAGGCGATGTCGAAGGCTGACTTGGAAAAAGCAATGCATGCTAATACTAAATCGGAATACAGTCGTGGAGCCGAAAAGGTAACCATGCATAACAGATATTTGTAGAATGAAACGTGATCTATTATAGATTTGTCAGGCAGCGGAACGAGCCCTAGTCCAGAAATTGTGGCCGAATGGCCGTCAAAGACAGGGTCAAAAGTGCTCCTTATTAATCTTCGAGAACGAGACAGATGGGTCCATGGGTATGATCATCATGTCCACACAGATGTGGGCCCATGAACCCATAGCGACAAAGTGAAACACGATATCGCAGCCTCTCGAGTTTGTAGGCAAAGAGACAATAGTGACAAATCTATGGCATAAGATCCAATGAGACTGTTATTAGAGTGCATTCTGAATACTGGCGGGTTTCAGGTCAGCTGGCAGAATACGGCCGAGCTAAAGAACCGTCAGTTTGCCTTTGCTATACGCAGTGGGTACATTGCGCACCTCTTTTACTATTTCCTCACCACCAACTTCCCATCCACCCCTAGCAACAGAAAATATCAACTCTGCAAGACTAGTTACCGTTGCTCCTATTCCATCCCTCTCCTTCGTGTATCTTCGCCATTTCAGAATGTTGGTTATAAGCTTCATTACTCGCTTCATGAAGCGTTGGCGTGCCATTATTACTTCCGGATTGAATTGCGGTATAGCGTTTTGAGAGTCCGTAAATCTTTGGTGCCGTTCTGTCAAGCTGGTACCGCTCTTCTTGAACTCGCGCGCCACTGTGGTAAGAAAGGACTACAATGAAACCTTTATAAGTAGTGATCAACAGGATAAACGCAAACCATACCGAGAAACGTATATTCTCTGTACCAAGGGAAGCCTCTATTTGCTCCGCCATGTCTATCAGCCAAGGTATTTGCACCGCAGAGTAGGTATCAAAGGCACCCCCCGAAATGAGTGCATTCAACCTTGGTACCAACATTGTACTGCACATGTTGACTGGCAAATCGTCCTCGGGACGTATTGTCTCCGCTTGATCATCATCTTCCATCGAGCTAGTGTGTGTGTATTCATATAGTTGAGTGTACCATTTGAATTCCTCTAGTCGCGGTGGAACCTATAGAAGGGGTATTAGCGACGCCATATCGGTATATGAAGCTCAATGAGAGAAACCTACATCCAAGGGTATCCAGCCGACCAATTCAACCCTGGCCCAGAACTCCCAAGCTTGTACTAATCCCATACCGCCAAATGCGCTATGATAAATATCCGGCCATTTCTCCTTCCACTCCTTGAACCAAATAGCAATTCCATGTTTCGGGTCCTTAAACGCCTTGGCCTTCACGTCTTGGAAGATCTCTGCCTGTACTTTATTTCTCAGAGTGGCCATCGCTTGTTCGAAATCTGCTGCATCCGAATGAGATAGCCTGGAATCCGTCGCATAACCTTGTTCGGTGACTGCAGCGCCGTCCAGTGAGCCAGCTGCATGTCGCCTAATTCGCTCCTGTCTCCTTTCTCGACGAACAGCAGAATCAGCACCGGTTGTGGAAGGAAGGGCTCTTCCAAGTTCATCCACTTGCCCCCCGCTGTCTTGCATATCCGCTGGAACGCCATATAATAACACTAGATCGTCTTCGTCGTCATCTATTCGACGCTTGTTGACCATTTCTGCTCTTTCGGAGAGCAGTGATATATGTTCTGCCTCCAACTTTTCAAGGGCAGGAAACTGTGACAGCAGAACTAACGTTAGCAAGGGGTTTCTCCACACAGCACTACTTACCTTTTCATCCAAGAACTCTGCTACAGTTTCGACACGATCCCTGAATGTCTGAAACCATGCACGTTTTTCTTCAGCATGTTCAACCTGTCTCCGCAGTTCTGCCTCTTCTACATCAAATTTCATTTGCTCATCGGTTAAAGCTGCGATCGCATCGGTACTTTGTGTATGCGAGGCCGTGAAATTCGTGAGAGTGTGTGAGATTCGGCTTATCGCAGAATCGAGAGTGGGAATGGAAGAAGGAGTAGGGACTGGTATGGAATTGGGTCAATTGTGGTTCTTTGACGCAATGATGGACGCACTCGGAGAAGGTTTGTATGAACGAGGTTGCTGCTTTTGAGATTTTTCGGCTTCATACTCTGCTGGAACGGCCCGTTTGACCTGGGCCAATTCCCACTCCATAGTTTCTTCATCCTGCTCGTCTCTATGGGGATATCAATAAGAATTCCTAGTTGCTTCAAAAAGGAGATACTTACGCCTCCTCTATTAACTCAACTATCCCCTTCTTCCTTTCTTTCTCCGCATTCTTCCGTCCTTTCTTGCTCAAAGCAATCCGCTCTTGAGCGCCCGTGTATTCGGCATCGTCTATAACCAAGGGTTAAATACTTCAAACCGAGTGACTGGAAAAGACATACCGTCATCACCCTCTCCCAAATCGTCATCCTCTCTCATCAATCGAGAGCTTGGATGTGGACCTTGCGCAAACTCGTCGCGTTTTGCTACGCTGAGAGAAATAAATTCCTCTTCGGCACCTTCAGGAGCGCCGGTCTTCCGTAGCCTGTCTCGCTTTTCACGAGCCGCTTTGATAGATGATTCAGAAGGTATCATCGTATCGGCATTCATACGAGATGAGACCAGTGGAAGTTCCTCAACGCTCTCTATCAGCGCTCCCTCCATTTCGCTCGCATCTAGCATCATTTCGGAGTCGTCGTCTTTATTTTGTTCATCAGTGTTTGATGTTAACTGGACCGGACGGGAGCTATTGGTGTATGCCTTGAGGTCTTCGAGATAGCTTGCATCGTATTTGGGACCCTCTGAGCGTGCTGCGAGCGTAGTTTGCTCTAGCCTAACAGACAGATTTGAACCGGGGCTGGCTCTGCGAAATAACCACGTAAATACGACGTTAATAGTCCATTTTGAGACGTACCCCGGGGTAGCAGGAAGACCAAACTTCATCTTCTTGCTCAACGACGACTTTTTGACCTGGAAACTGTCAACTTGACCGTCACCCTCACCCTACCCTCTCCGACGCCACACAATATCAGCAATTAGTAAAGTGTCCTTGCAGATGAACCTTAAACAGGCTGACCTCATCTCCAGCCCCGAATGAAAGTCGTTGCTGAGGTTTTGAACGTTTGGATCTGTTCTTGAAATTTGATACCACAGTCTTGGGCTCGGGTGAAGTCTCATTTTCAACCTGCTCTTCACGCGTCCTTATTGTTTTACTTTTAGTGCGTTTCGCGAAGAGGGGCGCATCGGACATGTGGAAACAATAGTGGCTGGAGGAGGTTGAAGATGGATTACCACATGGTGGCGCCGCGTATCATTCATCTGAAAGGCGAATATACCCTTGAAATCTTTATTTTTCCTAACTTGTTATTCGTCCCAGTTCTTAATCATGAGGCCGACCGAACCATGCACGGCCAAATTAATATATAAATGCTCTCTCATAACAAAAATAAATCGCACAGCGATTCTAGACATAAACTTGTTGACGATAAGCCCGTCTTCTGGCCTTTTTCTCAGCCCGGTATCCGGGGATTGTGGTACACCAAACGATGAGGGTCAATATAAACCCAATTGCAAAGAAACCCTGGCAGATGCATGTCAGATAGGGCAGCATGACCGTGAAGGTAACTAACTCGACAGCCCAAGCCCCATATATGTAGATTCTTGCGCGTGTGCAATCATAGACCTGATTGCAGTCTGGAGGAATCGACCTCATAAGGAAGGTGGCAGTAGTCGCCCACAGGCCATTCCCGCTGAGAACACTACACAAGCGCATCTAAGCACCAAAAACAAATTTGATGGTTACCATCACTTACTACCAAGTGTGCTGCAGGAAATAGAACTCGTTGAACCTAGAGCGAAGGAAGACCGCCGCCGAGATGCCGGAGGTGATGGTGGTCACTATTCCAGCTATTGCAGCGACCCAAATAGTTCTCCATAGCTGGCCATGATAAATTGGCGTTGTGTCGGGAGGAGTCTGCATTATCAAAGACGTCGCGACTCCGCAGACTGCTAGGGACACGAGCATCTGAAGGCATGTCACCTCTATAGTGTGGTATTAATCACCATAGTCCCTTCTTTAGCTCAGTCAAAAGCAGGTCAGCTATAACTACTCACTGTGATAAATATTGATTGTCGTCAGAAATGAGGACCCGCCATCTATTTTGTGTAAAATATAGATAACGGACGTAGGAGTAATCGTCCCCCTTATATATGTTCAGACACTATTACTGCATGCACGGGTTTCCTGACGGCGGGTTTCCACCACGCTTAGCATGCATGTGCAGTGCGTCAATCTAGCTGAACAACTGGTCTCTTGGAGGTGTTACCAACCCCTTGTAAATAGCCCAAATAAGGAAAACGTTTGCCACTGCTCTGGAGTCTCCTCCACCATGGGCAGAGGTCATTGCCGACTTGAATGTGAAAAGCGTCAGGCACTCACAGCTTCGGGAATCTTGACATATGTTTCCATCTCGACAAAGCGATTGCCGTTGATGCATGGGCACCTCTCTTGAGTCCTCTCTCGAGGGAGATCAATCGAGCGGGATGTTTTCTGATTTGACCAAGACTTTTTGACCAAATATGGTATTCTGTATGTACGACCGCTTCATAATACATGGACGTTTACGAGCCCAATAAGCGCGTTGGGCGCGCCTTGGAAGGGGCGAAGCAAGACGGATGCACACTAGATGCCCGAAATGTATTGTATCGATGATATTGACAGATTAAAGCTCGGAGTGGTGTCGCCGAACGGTCATCCGCCATGCAAAGTACTGATGAACACAATTTCATCCTTTGCCTGGATCACATAGTCACCCTCTCCTTCGAGTTCCCAATCTACGTCATTGATGAGGACAAGGATTCCGGGTCGCCTGCGTAAATAGTGTCAAGCCTGAAAATTCATGATTGTGGATTGATTGCAAGTTACACAGTTTCGCCCTCGATGAACAGTTCTTCTCTCTCCTTGAGCATGTTTTCTTTCATCCAATCGATCAGAAACGTAATGTCGGCTGGTCTGCCCTCCTGCTTTGCCTTGTTCGCTGTGGCTGGTGCCTTTGAAGGTAGTGCTATGTTATGCGAACGAATATTCCCAAATAAAAGCTCAGCTCCCCCTCCAAATTCGATTTTTACATTTATTGTTTCATCGGACGCCATGATGATGTAGAGTCAAGCCTGTTCCGCACCACAACTTGGGTTGCGCGCGTTCATCCTCGAAATCACGTCAAGAGCACCCTTTATCTTCAGATCAACAGGGACATCCTATTCACGCGTTCTCTGTATTTCGTATCATTTAAAGTCAGTACAGCCAACGCAACGTTTTCTAGCCATGCGCTGACAGCGGCCCTCAGTAAACCAAATGCAAGTTATTTTCTCATTTTATCACATTTCAACATGATGCCTCAGTAAAAGGGTCGACCTTGTCGTTCTGGTTCTTCCACAGTCGCTCCCAGCCGCACTTTGCACGTTCTTATTCTCGGCAGACCGCTGAAAGCTTAAAGCTGGTACATGTCGTAAGGCAGGACGTAGATAAAATTCACTTTTCTGTGGAGGATCGTGCAATGGCCGGATGGACTAGAG
This sequence comes from Serendipita vermifera MAFF 305830, assembly GCA_000827415.1. Lineage (NCBI taxonomy): Eukaryota > Fungi > Basidiomycota > Agaricomycetes > Sebacinales > Serendipitaceae > Serendipita > Serendipita vermifera. The sequence goes on from KN824321.1 coordinate 14,539, forward strand.
GTCCATGTTCTTTCCGGCAAAGGCTCGGTTGTACACTACATGTGTGCTTTTGAACCCGAGCTGTCGCTTTGATTTGCTATGGGATCAGAGGTCATACGCCTTTCTGGCCAAGCTCTACTTCCGCACGCTAATTCGCCTCTTGCGGGGTATGCACATCTCTCACGGAGTAGGGTGGCTCAGTGTGGTTTGAAAGGATATTATCCCTCACGGGGAGATCATGCTAATGTGTAGTTGCAAGAGGTTAACGCATTCTGCACGTGGTCATGCTCTTTCATTTCCGCAGAGTTGCGCTGGAGCCAGGATGGACCTACGGCTTGGATATGATAGTCATTTAGAGAGTCTTTGGACCACTGACCCCTATTTCTCAAAATCTGGATTTAGATAAATTACTGACGACATTTACAGTGTTCCTCCTAGTCTGTTCCTTCCCATTCCATCATGCTTTCTGCTGGAGCTGAAACGCTCCTCCGCATGGTGGGATGGACATTCCTACCTGATTTTGGAGCACGACTACTATTGCGAACCTTTCGTCAACTGCAAGCATCTCCCCCGCCTTTCCTCGGAATAAAACCCAGACAACCACCTCCGTTAAACTCGCCGGGATACGCGCTTCAGCAGCGCATTTCATTCTCCATCATCATTTTCGCGTACCTGCTCTATACTGCAATACAAGCTTACCTCCAGGCGCCTCCAAACTTTTATGAACTTCTTGGAGTTCTGCCAAATGTCGACGAAGGAACTTTGAAAACAGCTTTCCGAAACTTTGCGAGGTTCAATCACCCAGATCGAGTGGGACCAAGTGGAGAGGCCAGGTTTATTGCCGCCAGAGACGCCTTTGATACCTTGAAAAGCAGCACCCGCCGATTTGCTTACGATCGCTTTGGTCCCGATGTAATTGGGTGGGCGGCAGATTGTACTACCACGACCGACTACCTGGAGAGGGGTTTGATGGCGAGCTGCGGCTTTTACATCGTTTCAGCCGTCGCGATGGTTTTGTACGCAATTTTCGGGCAAAGTGGCTTTGGTGCATTTGTGAGTGGTTTGTCTGTTGTACTTGGATCTATTCTGAGTTTTATTCTAACAGTGGCGATATAACTTATTCTTTACCCTCGTATCACTGGAGCTGCTCCTCATTCTTTCACCTCAGTACAACGTCCTCGCATCTCTTTTCCCAACGCGCGTCGCGTATCAACACATCAGGTTTCTTCATCAAGTATTCATTTCACTTTCGATAGCAATTACCCGTATCGGACCGGCGGTTCTACCATCCTTCTCGGGTGGCACTACCACCCAAGCCGAATGGGAACAAGAAAGAACCGTGCTCCACAATGTAGCAAGGCGCATTACCGAAATCGCTGCACGCTTGGATCGTGAAATCAGCAGGATGATCCATGCGGAGCTTAAAGCTGCACATGGTGAGGTAGAAGAGTTGCCTGCCGAGGGTGCAACAGCCGCGGCTTCAGCATCTATGCCCAACGCAGAACCCACAAATACTAGTTCCACACCCTCACCCGCCAAACGACAATCCATTGCTCAGAAAGAGGATACGTTATCACCCCTTGCTTCACGCACCGCGAAACCCAATCGTCGACAAGCGGTGTTCCCGAGTTCATCCGCAGCACTTGCAGGCCTGGGAGGCATGGAACTCAATGACGTGGTCATGCGTCATCTCAGTAAAGAGGTGGAGGACATGGTTATTGAGAAGAACCTCAGGCGGCATCCTATGCTCGCACGCATTTGGAAGGAAGGCGTAGCGGCAGGAAGAGCCTCCTATGAAAAGGAACGAGAAGACCGAATTTTTGGAATGCAAAATCAATCCATGACACAATCGCAACTTACAGCTGTAGATTTGTCCATGGGCCAACAACAATCCGGCGGAAACAAACTAGGGGAGAGCAGCTGGAAAGAAGGCTACATACAACGCCGAGCGAGGAGTGAAGAACACTCACCGTCTCCCTCACCCTCGCTTCCCCCACGACTCTTCCAAGGCCCAACCCCGAGTTTGACCAATACACCGCCTCCACGCCCCCTTCGAAATCTATCCCAATTTTCGTCAGAAGCGTCACACTCCGAGCTTCACCGAAGGAGTTCATCGAGCTCTTCAAATATGTCTAGCCTACCCCGTGCAAGTTCGGTATTGGCCCGAAGTGTTGAAGCCGAGAAAGCAAGGCTCCGCGAAGCTGCCCTGGAGAGACTCACAATGTCTCCCGGTCCTGATCTCAACTTGATAGCTGCTGCTGCTGCAGGCAATGCGAAGCAACCCGGCATTAGACGTGTCGGTAGCGGCGGTTTCTCCAATTCCCCAGTTTATCTGGGAACACCTACGCCCAACGAAGGGCAATATAACCCCATCGACTCGTTAAACGGACCGAGAAGTAGGTCAATGTCACTCATTGGTTAGGTAGCATGTCATCGGAATGAATATTATTTGTACTCAAGCCTCCCATTCATTCGTGAGATTGTTATTGAGAAGCGCGCTTCAAGTTATGCGTTTTAAGCTCAGTCGTGCCAAGGGCGCGCGTTTGTATGATCCCAAAAAGCCGGGAATAAAGGATGCTTTTAAAGCCAAAGTATGAATAAACCTACAAAGTATGGAGCAAGCACAGAAGAAATGAGAATCAAGTCGCAAACACCGCGCCGACCCCCAAAACAAATGATCTTCCTCAGATACGTAAATGTTGCTGCTGCATAGCTTGCGCATACTGCTGCTGTTGCTGTTGTTGCTGCGCATTCGATGGGCCACTTTGACCTTGCTGTTGCTGTTGCTGCTGCAAGGAAATTTGTCCTTGGCCAGTGCTAATGCCGCGTTCTGCACCTACTGCGCCCATTCCTGATCCTGAATTTGACAGTCCAGAAGATGGGGCGTTGGTGATTTCTCTGAGTTCGAGGTCCTTGACGTCAATACGCATCAGCCGTGGTTGGCGTTCCCATGCGTCGACATCCCAGATCATACACCATGTTGCACCTTCGATTTGCCGTGACGCTTCGCCTGGTGGTATTACTACACCGTCTGTTGTGATCCATAGCCTTTGTGCTTTGTGATATCTCCAACCTCGGTTATATCTGGGTGGCAAGAGTTCAAGACGGAGGTAGACGTTGTCGACGTTATAAACTCACAATTCCTGTGCTGCCAGGTCCTGGAAAGCATCTCTCGGCATCGAATAAAACGTGAAGAACAACGTTTCATCGCTAAATTGAGCAGCCTTTTTCGGATTTGGCGGCGGTGGTGCAACATTGTAACACGAAGGCAGATGATAATTTGGTTCCGTTGCTGGTGCTGCGGATGCATAGTCCGCCCATGGTGTCGCAAACTTGGGGTATAAGCTCCTAAAAGGCGAACATCAAATGAGCCCTTGCAGAGAACAAAGGGGGCTCAAGCCATACCCGGGGTTATCTAACTCCATTCCGAGTAATCCAAGATCTTGACCGCTTGATAGTGCATCGTCCGTTTGTGATCTCAAAGCCCGAACGAGAGCCAACAAGCCCCATCTGTCAGCTGCCGAATGTAAGACTTGATCCGCTGGGGTATGCGGTTGCACTAGTTGGTTCTGATTTGCAGTAGACCCTGGATCTAAGGACTGTGTATCGTCTACAAAGACATATCAAAACACGGCCGGAGGATTCAATTCCTCCTCACGAACCTTGAGGTATTTGACCCGCTCCGCCTTGTGCCTGGTGTTGTTGCTGATATGTCCCTTGTTGCTGTTGTTGTTGCTGAGAGACGCCATTTGTCGGTTGAGTGTACGCTGCTTGACCCGACGGGTGTTGACTCCAACTTGACGGGGTTTGTGGATTCTGTTTTAACCCATACGCTTGCTAAATAGTCATTAGAGTTAAAACGTATTCATTATATGGGGCATTTGAATACACATACTCGCTTGTCGTCTGGCTGTAAGAGGTTATTGCGCAATAGAGACACCGATTGTAACGAGTGCTGCTGCTGTTGCTGACTCTGATAGCCGTTCATTGGTGACTGTAAATGACTATCGTGTACGGTAGGTTGACCCCCCAAAGCCGGGAAATCGTCTGGGTTTGTAAAGTCTCTCGTGACGCCGTTGCCCATGGCCTGATTCGCGCCCTGGCTCGACGACGAGTGATGCTGGGCTTGAGCAGCGTATGAAGAATTGACATGATTACCCGCGTTTGTTGTCCCAGTCGCTCCCGAGCCTCCACCTGCCGTCGCCGATCCTCCGCCAGCGCCTAAAGCTGGAAAATCACTAAGATCAAGCTGCTGAGAGTCTGTAATGATCATGATCAACTGTTATTACCCGTCGCACTAGGAGGATTGTGGCCGAACCATTAGCGGGCTGAGCGTGCACACCTGAAGCCAGCGACTGCGACTGCTGTAAGGAGGATTGAAGACCTTGAGATTGAGATATGTTGTTTGAAAACCCATATGGAGCGTTCTGAGACGGTCTTAGGAAGGAGACTGGTCCTGTTGGCTGCCCTGGCCCAGCGCCAACGATATTCGGAGTTCTGTGGCCCGGAATCGAGCTTGAATAAGCCATTCCGGGTCGATTTTGGGCTATTGATGGATATTGCGGATATTGTTGTGTTCGATACATCGGGTTCAAGTGGGTCCAAGTGTTAGTCAATCTTTGTCTCCACCATCGTCGCATTCAAAGACTTTTAGGATCTTTTGAATTCTTTTTGTATTTTCTCATTATTTATTTCAAGTACGTCAGACGATAGCCTTCTCGCCACAACCGTTTCCAGGCCAGACCTAAAGAAGATGCACGCGGGCGGGTTAGAGACAACAAGTAGTATATATTACAATATCACGAGGGATGGGGTCAGCACCTGCTATAGGGGATAGCCCCCAAGCAATGCTGCCGAGAATATCTAGCAGTCTTTATGTAACGAGTGGAGCAAGTTTGAAATGAGAGCACTGAGGTGCTTGTGAGCGAGGAAGAAAAAAGGAATGCAATGGCCAGTAGAACGGCGCGTGTGTGTGCCATTGCCTTAGCGTTTAGAGAAAACGACTGCGCAGGCAATGATGGGCACGTAGATGAAGAGGCTGACGATAGCCGCGACGAGGCATCGCCCTCGCCACAACCTCGCAAGTTCTTCATCGTATTGAGCTTGGTCAACCCAGAGCCCGCTTCCGCTCTTGTCGGCGCCGGCCTCACGATCCGTCGCTGGTCCTTTGCCTTTACCTCCTTTCCTCACGGGAATGAACAATGCTGCCCACCAGAAGAGAGGGAGAATGAAACCGAGAAGAAAAAGCCAAGTTTGCACTGGCATTTCGTCCCTATCGAGGATCCACGAGTCAGCCCAGGTTTCCCGCTTTCGCCTCCTTTGGTTTCGGCTATTGCGATTGCGTAGAGGGTCATGATACCGGTATCCGTCACTTCGTCGTGACGTACCAGAAAAGCTATGACGAACTGAAGGAGCGCGCGGGGTAACAATAGCGGAGATGGGTACAGAAAGAGCAGAGGCGTTGCGCGACAGGGGCCGGCGGAGGCCCCCTCCAGCCGTATTTGGACGAGACGATTCAAAGGATCCAGTAGAAGGTGCACCAGAACCTGATGCGGCGCGAGAAGCTCTGGCGGCTGCAGCATCCTTTTCAGAAGCGTTGGAAGACAGCTTCAGTCGCTTTCGATGATACGAAGAGGGGGCTTAACAAGATGATATTAGTAAAGGAAACCAACTGGAAAATAAAAACGCACCATTGGAATCAAATCTCGGTCTGTGACCCCGTTCATCATTTACAACAATCTCGTGTTCATCCTCGCTCTCGCCTGCTTTCCGTTTTCCCGTCACTTTCAAGCTTTGTCTCCGGCTGTGAGTTTCAACGCCTACGACACCGATGCCACTGGCATGCGCATGTCCTTCTGGGATTCTCAGTGCATCCCTTACAAACAAATCTGTAAGGCGATTGGATGCAGATCGCGAACGCGCAGGAGATGGACGAGGAGTTGGTGCAGTGACAGCAACAACAGGAGGCCCAGAAGGATTAGACGGGTCCGAGGCTATCACGGAAGTGGTAGGCGTTCGAGGGATCGCAGCGCCTGCGGCAGGTTGTGAACCTTGCCCTTGTTTTGGAAATTCTTGAGAGCTGGTGGTTGTAACAGGAAAGACAGTGATAGGCTCAAGAGCGCCAAAGGCGGGCAAGCTTTGGTTTTTGGCCTTTAAAATACCCATCGGCTTGTCGGACGAGGCCCGTCGATGCAACATTTTAAAGCCACTAGAAGAGCCAGACCCGGTTCGTATTCGTCTGCGCTCATCACTGGCTTGTCGAACCCTCGGGCTGACTTCGAATCGACTGCCCGTGTCACTCGGGTTTGTCCACGATGATCCACCGCGGGGATTTGTCAATTCGTCACCACTTGAACCAAATGATGCCATGCCTCTCAGTGGAAGGTCAGGAGTCCATCCTCTTCCGGTTCCTTGACTAGAACTCGGTGCCAAATTCGAGGTGTCACTGATTAAGGATGGAACACGATGCGGCTCATTAATAGTGTTATCCTCTGAAATGGTGGAGGTGTCCGAGATAAGGTGCGTTCGTGGCTGGAAGTGAGTATTGGGAGGGGCTTGTTCGGATGTTGGTGTTTCAACAAGTGGGAATGCCTGCGCATTTGAACTGGGAGCTTGTGGGAAGAGAGATAGGCGAAGAATTTCTTCGGTTACTGCTGATGGCCACTGGTTGCCTCCAGAAGTAGCCGCTTTCGAAACCAGGTTTGCACTGGATCGACGAGAGCTGTTCTGGTGTGCACCAGTTTCAGGCGAGCTGACGATACCCATTTCAGATGTAAAGGCGTCTTCCGCAAGTGGTCTTGCTGGGGGCTGTCTTCCGAATGTAAAAGGTAAAGAAGATGCTGCGGCCGGTTCTGGATTCTTTGGAACAGTGGTTCGAGGCGGGTATGTACCGTCTATGGTATGTTCGTGTGGATGATCCGCACTAGTGTTAAATACGGACGAGGGTCGGCCGCCTGGTGAGGAAGGAGTGTGCTGCGATGTCGATGGTGAAGCCTCTCCTTCCACTCTCCGAGGGCCGATATTTTCGTGAATGTCATGACTGGGGACCAAAGGAATTCGTGAATAAGATGATTGTTCAATAGATGACGAGGCTGGCTGCTGTTTAGTGGAATTGTTCCGACTGAGTTTGGCAGAATTAGAACGACTGAGGCCACTACTCTTTGTAGGAGGCGTCCTTGTCGCGGTAGTAGTAGTACGGGACTGTGAAGAAGTTCGGGAGACTGTTGCTCCATTGCGAGCATTCGCCGCCGGGCGGTCTTCAGGCAGCGGTGCAGTATTCTCCTTTTGGCTTCTCCCGAACGTCGACCAGCCTGTTGCACCGCTGAATGGAACTGCAGAAAATAAAGAAGAGCTTTGTTTGCGAGTTGAACCAGTTTCTGTAGGAATTTCTTCTGGTCTCTGTAATTCGCTGCTCTCCCGTATCGTCTCCTCGACCCCTGTCGGAGTCACTTTCCGGTTAGCTACTCGTGCTAATGCCGAGGGAACCCGCATCCCCAGTTCACTCGTCGATCCTTTAGAGACCTCTGGAGAAGAAGTAGACAGCAGTTCATCCTGGTTTGGATGGATTTTGCGAACTCCGTCGAACTGGCTAGGCGGGGCGTCGGTTGTTTGTTCAGTGGAGGCTTGATTCGAGCTCGAAGATGAAGGTTGAGAGAATGGTATCGAAGTTTTGTCTGCTTTCTGGCTTCGTAGGCGGTTCAGGAAAGCGTGCATAACTATTGACCACGACCAGACATGAGCATATGAAGGTCCCTTAGGGGTTAAGCAAGGACACTAATGAACATACCTATAATAATAACGACGAACTGAGCATCGACTTGTGCTCACAACTGGATACGCCCCCAAAGCTGGCCAGAACCAGCGGCGCGCGCAGATGAACGCTTGATAGGGTAAATAAGAGCAAGTATGAAATTTGAGAATTACGAGGATGCGTTAATTGGGTATTTCTTTTGATTGACTCTGTGGTCAGGAGCAAAGGGTTTTTGTTTGGGAGGAAGGATGATGGGCCAGCAGCGCAAGACAGGCTGTGAATCGATCAGGAATCGACAGCTCGTCTAAAAAGCTCGTCGCAACGAACAGCGACTGGGTTTGTTTCAACTAAATTAGGAATACTCGGAAAGTTCTCATGGGTTACACATTTTCACCCTTAACGGCCTTGCGCGACGCCCTCATGCTTTTCAGTTTGCCTCGAGGCGAGCGCGTGCGCTGCATATAGGCTGGGAAAAGACGCCACCTAGCTGACTGGCATAATCAACACTCCGGACCAGGAATAAAAAAGCAGGTGCGTAAATTGACCTCCTATGGTGGCCTGCCAAGGCTTGAACCAACGAGACTAGTCGATGTCGAAACCACAGCCCCAAGAGCCCATGCTCCAGTGGACCATACCATGTCCACGTACCCTGGCGCTGTTTCAGCCGGCGTGGCATTCTCCGAACCCGCAGTGGCCGCTCGGTATGCACGCTGAATGGCCGGGTTGAGCACCCAGCCGATCGTGGTAGACAGAAAGTCGATTGGAAGATCTATTGCAGAAAGGTTACGAACCGAAAAACATAACCGGCCAGGGCTCTTGCAAAACCTGGAATCCCCCCGGGAACCAAAGGCCAAGCAAAAAAGCCGCCAAAAAAATACCAAAACGAGTGCAAATGAAACCCGGAAAAAAGAACAACCGGGGGTTGGAAACGGTTCAATTGGCGTGCCAGACCTAAGAGATGGTAACGCTCCTCACTGAACAACTGGCGAGTCTGATCCAAAAAATCATTAAATGTCCGTTCATCAACTTGTGTGACACCCAGTGTCATCACTTGGTGGGGCATTCCAAGCTGTATGTAGTCGCTTTAGCATGAGTCGTCCATACGGACGAAACACCTTACATGGCAAGTACCCGGAACACATGTCGTAATTCCATCTCCAAACCAAATTTCACGATCAAAGACCACGATAGATGAGTGCCTAACCCACAGGTCAGATACGGAAGCACGCTGCTGGAGGCTGACTTGCCAAATTCCGTCAATTTCGCGACGTGAGAAGAGATTTGTGATCTTCTTCGCCATTCCTTTGCTTAAATCATACATCCAGAGTTGTACTACTTGTCCGGACATGGTTGTTGTCAAGTTCCTTTTGGGCTGGAGGGGTTCAAACTCCGACAATTGGCGCCAATATCCGGCGTTATTCAAGAAACGAGTCAATAGAATAGAATAAGTGTCCAGAGAATGGCTGATCAAAAAGCGAATTGGATATTTGTAAGTAGTACTGATCCAGACGGCGAGCGTATTACACCATCTAAAAACCCGAATGTATTGTCCCAGTCCCTGGAGGGATATTCTATTGATGAGGCCGAAGACGCGTATGTGAAGAGGAGGATAACGTCAGCTCCAGCTTCTTGCCTGCCACCATCACCCACCCAAACCTTTACGATGCCTCCAGTACAACTTTACGTCTATGATTTAAGCAACGGAATGGCCGCACAGCTCTCTCAGCAGCTCACCGGACGCTATATTGAAGGTATTTGGTGGGTGGCCTATTTCCATCGCATATTCGGACCCTCGCCTCTGACACACCTCAAGGCATACTTCGATTGTATTTCATGGAAAGGAATTTTGGTATGGATCTGGGATTAATTATTCTGCTCCGGGACAATCACACGTACGCGCGCCCTCCATCAGCGTTTTGGCCACTTTACTAAAGAGTCCTGGCTAGTTGGGCAGGCCGTTACGAGTCGTCGAGCTCGGAGAGTCTGGAATAGACGAAGAGACGTTTATCGAGTATATTAATGAAATGAGGACGGTGTACACGGCGGATAAATATCACTTACTAGGCAAGCCCCAATCTTGTGTCCAATTACTACCTTCTTACACACATCACAGAATTCAACTGCAACTCTTTCACCAATGACTGTGCTGGTTTCCTAACTGGAGGATCCATCCCATCTTATATCAAAGGTTTGCCACGCGCCCCCTTACCGCCGCGCACGCGTCATCTAACGAGTACCATCCCCAGACCTTCCCACCGATTTCCTTAATACTCCATTCGGGGCATCTCTAAGACCTACAATAGACAACATGTACCGTCGACCCGCAACCGCCCAGCGCGCACCAGCACCAGCCACCCCGGACGCCCTCGCCTCCTCAATCCTCCAAGGCATCGCAGCAAACGCCGCCGCCACCGGAACACCCACACAAACGAACGGGTACACACCAGCCACACAAACCCTAACCGCGCCGATCCAAATGTGTACGAACCCAAGCTCCTTTGAGACGCTCAAACAACGTCATAAAGCCGTAGTGGCATTCTTCACATCACAGACGTGCCCACCTTGCAAGATTGTCGAGCCCGTGTTTGAAGAATTGGCGCGAGCCAAGGCGTCGCCCAGTGTTGCGTTTGTCAAGATTGACATGTCGGTCGGGATGGGTCATCAAGTCGGACAGAACAATGGTGTGCGCGCCACGCCCACTTTCCAGTTTTACCTCGATGGCAAACGGGTGAGTGGACCTCTGAGTTGATGGAATGTGCGGTACTGAGACTTGTCAGGTGCACGAACTCAAAGGAGCCAATGCTCCAGAACTCCGCAGTCAGACCAACTTGCTCATATACGATGCATTCCCTCGTGAGCGTACCTCCTAAACTCGGCTCATAGTAGCTGACGGAATTAGCCCACCCACATGCCAAACTGACCCTTCCGGAATTGCGTGGAGTCTCATTAAACCCAATTCTCTTCTCGCAGGTGCCGAAATTAGACGCACTTTCGACAAAGTTCCTCAGCACCGTGGACGGTGTGGCATCGCTTTCGGCAGACCAAAAAGCAGCCATAAAGACCGTGATATCGAAGCAGATGATCCCCGCTTTACAATCTGGTCTCTCCAAAGACGCCAAAGCACCCTCGATTACTTCTTTACCCTCGTGGATAGCCACGACGGCCCAAGTATCCCAAGCCGTCTCACCGGCCTTGCTCTTCCCACTAGTAGATCTATGGAGGTTGGCCGTGCTCATCCCAGACGTAGCGAACCATCTTTCCACCTCAGCAACATCGCCGCTCCCTAACCTGCTGAACATCGCCGCAGACGCAGCGTCCTCAGCCGACACGAAGAACCTGACGCTGACGGCATTACGTCTGGCATGCAACATGTTTTCCAATGCCGCGCTGACAAGACGGATGTTAAGCCAATTGGCCTATTCGGACGGTACGGTTCCGCGCGACATCCTCACGCGGCTCTTGGTACCCGCACTTCTCTCGGATGCGCCAAACGTCCGAGTGGCAGCGGCCAGCTTGGCATTTAACGTTTCGTCATTTTTGCAAAAACCGCTCATGGCCAGTTTTCAAAATGGGATGACGGGACAGATGGTACCAGATGCCGTGGACGAGGTAGATTGGGTGGTAGAAGTATTAAGCGCGGTTGTAGAAGCTGTCAGGAGAGAAGATACTGAGGATTCACGTGGGTCCAATTGCGCCTCAATTTGAGTGATGGAGTTGCTGACGGGTTATTATTTGCAGTCCATCGACTTGTTACGTGTTTGGGATTGTTGGTTCATTTGTCACCGCATTTAGAAGAGATGCGGTCGTTGTTGGACGTGCTTCAGACGCGGGAGATGCTACAATCAAAGCTGGCAGACAAGACGTTGGTGCAAAAGGTGCCTGTGCGAAAGTTGATCAAAGAGATTGCGGACGAGTTGTGCCAGTGATATCATATCCATTTCCTAATTTAATTCGCTTCGAGTTTGTTCCGTGCAGCGCATCAAATGACGAGAAGTGCGCGGATCCGTTTGACGAATGTGCGGGTCCGTAATTGGCTTAGTGGCGTCGGAGATGAGCGCAGATTTTTCGCTGCTCCGTTTTGCTTTACTCCGTCTCAATACTCAATAGAGCAATAGTGGGTTAACCGAATGGGGAAGGTCCGTTCCCGTCTGACGGGGCAGAGGCCGAGTTGAGCGAACGGGATGACGCGAATGGAGAAGTTATGAAATGTCAGGGACGCCCACATGAACAGCGCGTGCGCGGGCAATGTAAGAGAGCCTCTTGCTTCTAGTGGCGTCTGGCGTTCTGGCTGGTCAAATGATTGCGCTGTTCGGTCAGTTGAAATTTGGTTAGAAAGGTTGTTTCTGAGCCCACAGGGATGGTCTACGAATGACAAGCAGGGATGGATGGTGGCCTTTGTGGCCGGCGGGAGACTTGGAAATCGGGGTGGAACGTCATCTGTGAGGGAGCTGCATCCTCAGTCAGTGAGAACAGGGTATTATCTCCACTCCAGTTTACGAAATATTGAGCCCTGTAGTGGATCAAAGTGTAGATTGGGTGCAGATGCAGTTTTTGGGCGCTTATCATTCAGTCGAGTGGTTCTGTGGGATCCCTTATTCAAGGCTCCAAATGGACTTACAAAAAGTTTTCAGGGAGAATGGAATAAAAAAAGTACAAAGGACCATAAAAAGGAGAAACGTGGTTTGGACAGTTGTGTTCTCCCTGATTTTTGGCCACGCGAGCGAGCAACAGATGGACAAATGCGAACAGAAACTGGAACAAATATTCGGAAACCTGGAGAGGTCAGCAAGCTTCTGGGCTCACGGGTGCCTCGCGGAACGTGCTAGCCAGCTTCTTCGGAATTTTCCGAATTTTATTCATCGTTTTATTTTTTGAAATGAAAACCTGCATTGCTTGCTGGTCGTCGACGCGACAACAACGACTGCCGAATTCGACCAAACTGGAAGACTTCGGTCGTTCTGCCTGGGAATCGTTTCCCATTATAATTTAATAATCACGAACTCTTCTGGGGCGGTTGCTCTAGATGCACCAGAGAGGGTGGGCTGAACGCGCATCTGTGCAATTAAACTTCGAAATCCTATTGTGGTCCCGAATTAGGAGGGCGAGGGGAGGGCTATCCAAACTTGATTGTAAATTCCGCGAATATTTCAGGGCGTCCCGTTTTCCGGGGGTTTGTTATTTTTATTCATTTATTTATCTGTCAACCGAACTGTCCTCTGGCCTGGCCCTTGCTCGCCTCCAAACTACTGGCCCCCTCTCTCTAATCCCCCTCCCCGGAACTTGCCCGCCTACTCCGAAGAGACTTTTTAACATCACAGTCTCCCGCGAATTTTCTAAATTTTTTTCTCCCTTCCTTGTTACATGCTGGTTTACTCCAACCAGCCAACAAAGGACAATGAAAACAAGCCTCGTCAATCCAACCCTGCAATCGCTATGAACACCCTCACAAGTAGCGGCAGTCCTCCAACCGGCGACGCGCCGCCCACGACAACTTCTACAGCTTTCAACGTCCTCGTCGCTGGTCAAGCCGGAATCGGTAAAACCGGTCTCATAAAACTCATCCTCGATACTTCCCACTTGTCTTTACATTCCAATTCACTCCCTCAACTCGCCCGCCTCGCCGACTTTGCCAACTTTGCTGCCACTTGCCCTACAAATTCCCCCTCTTCCGTCCTCGCAGACTTGCCTGCAACACCGAACAGACCTGACATTGTCCTCAAGCTCATCGACACTCCCGGTTTACTCTATCATGATTCACATGAGCTCGAAGCCGGCCTCCACCTTGTGCTCCGTCAGATTCTCGATTCGTTTGAAGCAAGCAACAGTCTTCCTTCTGTGCGTCATCCGTTCCGGCCAATCAATCTGTCTTATTTTTAATTTGAAACCTTTTTGCTTTTTTGCCAGGCACAGGAACGAAGGGACAGGCAAATTCATCTGTAAGGAAGTTTTCTACACTACGCGACTGATCCCGATTTTGATCGTCTCCTCTCTCTCCCTAGATGCCTGTATTTATTGGATCCTGCGGATATCGTGCCAGCCTCGACACGTCATTTACGTAGACCAGAACGATACGGCGTCTCGCCGCAGCTCACTCGCCAGCGCGTCCAACTCTCTGCCATGCGAACCGCAATGACACGGACTGGAGATAACAACAACAGGGAAGAACAACAACAACCGGAGGAAATGCCACACTACGACGACTCACCCGAGGACGAGTGGGGAAGGGCAACCGTGCCAACCTCGGAACTCAATATCATCAGAAAACTTGCCGAATACGTCACAGTCTTACCCATCGTGGCTAAAGCGGATACACTGACCACCGAGCGCTTACAAACCGTTAAACAAGCCATACGGCGCGACTTGACAGAGGCGGGCATTACATTTAACGGTTTAGTGGAGCAACAGCGGGACGGCCCTGGCCAAGATACTGGACCTGAATCCTCCAGCCCTTCATCCTCTCCCCTACTGCCCTACGCCGTCATGATCCCCGATAGGTACCACCACGGAGACGGAGTTCTCCGGTTAGGAACGGCTGCTCGTCCAAGCCACCAACAATACGTTTCACGCTTTCAACACCTCCCCGTCGTCCAAAAGGAGTCGGTTTATTCCGCCTCTTCACCCTTTGTTCAACGCCAGGACTTGGTTCGCACTTATCGATGGGGCGTCGTCGACATTTTGGACCCCGCTTGCTCGGATTTTTTGGCTTTGCGTGATGCCATATTAGGGCCGTCTGTTCAGGTACGGACATATGTCCCCCCCATGTTGAGGTTGTGCTGACCTTGTGCTTTTGCTACAGAAACTACGCACATACACGGACGAAGTCTTTTTCGAGGCGTATAAGAGAAATATCGTCGTAGATCCACGCGGTCAACAACAGCTCCCTCCCATGGCCCGACCCGGCTCGAGTGGACACGCGCTGCGCTCAAATCCACCACACTCCCTAGAAGGATACAGAACACACCAACACACTCATTCCTCTCATCATCCGCGCGCGCTCAATCCCTCGTCCAGCCAATATTCACTCGCACCGCTCGAAAACCCTCCATCGGCATCTTCACGTCCAAATTTACCCGCACTCACCCCTCTCAGCACCGTGTTGAACCCTTCCCTCAAGTATAGGCACTCCAACCCGAATATCACCTCCCCCGACGGTACGCGCTTCCCGAGGCGAGAAATGCACGTCTAACATATCTGCCCGTTTTAGACGATGCGCCTCGTAGTCCAGGTCCATCCCCTATCATGCCACCCAAGCATCGTACCGGCCGCAAAGTTGCCGTCGCCTGCAACTTTTGCCGATGTGTGTCTAACCCTTGTCTCACTCGCTTTAATGCTAAAATTCTGCTCCAGCTCGGAAACTCAAATGTGATGGTGGAAGGCCGCAATGTCTACAGTGTATTAGGAGGACGGTCGACTGCGAATACGAGCCTACTGCTAAACGGAGGGGACTTGCTAAACCCGCGGATATGCCTGTACATCCTGGATCTGGAGAGCCTTCACAACCTCAACTTCGTGGGACGAGTCCTACGGCGCATGGGTTAGGATCCGAACAAGGTTCTTCCTCGATGCCGCCCAAGAGTGTCGCGTGCCAGTTTTGTCGAGGTGCGTTAGGCGGCAAAACCGAATGATATGCTGACCAAACCGTAATTTACAGCTCGGAAAACACGATGTGACGGTCTGCAACCGCAATGCTCCAATTGCAAGAAACGGAACCAGGAATGTATCTACGTGTATAACACTGGTTACCCAGAGGAGGAAACACAACCTCAGAGGCGGTTTCCACCTTCTACCGTGGGCGCCACGCTCTTACCCCCAATCCAAAGTTTACCTCTAGGCACGGCGCTCTCCGACTCCCTACCTTCGTCTTCTTCGAGCTACTGGCACTCTTCAAACCCGCAAATACACGCAAACCTCCCACCGCGCCGATCACATTTATCCCCACCAAGTCGAGCGCGTAACATCCCCGGAACGGGATCGATCAGCCAACCCTTCCCCTCGAGTTCGCGATCGCATCAGCAGCATCCATCAGAAAGCGACACGCCACGCAGTAGCTTTGGCAATTTCCCGCCACCCCCACCAACGACCTACCCGCCCTCGTACCCACCCGAGACGCGGCGGCCAAGTACAGCCGGTGCCGAATCACAGCAGACTTCGTGGAGGGACAGGAGCTCGTTTAGTTCTACGTCCACTCGAGGAGGAATGTCTGCTACTTCTACTACGCCGAGTTTGAAGCGTAAAGCAAGTCATTCGGGAGAGATATTTGAGGAAGGGGAGGGAGAGGTTATTCGGCTCGGTGGAGAGTCGTCTCCTAGTCCGCCGAAACGCAGAAGGATATCTGGGGTCGATGAGCTCGTGGAGGCTGGTGAGGGTGCGTCCACTCCGGCTAGGGCTGCAACTACCAGCACGAGACCTGGATCTGGACGGGGACTAGGGCCGCTCGAACGTCGTCGGTCATTGCCGTCTCGTGAGGATGCGGAGGAGGGTGAAAGTCGTGAATAGGCTGTGTCAGACCGGTATGTTATTTACTCTCAACTAGACGAATGGATTCTAATGCGCGCAGCAGGAGTAATTTCTGCTCCGCTATCGTGCTATACGCCTCGTGCTGCTTTTGTCCCACGAGAGCGAGAGATTCAATTTTCACACAACATCGACCCGAGACTCGTTTTGTCTGGGTCCATCATTCGTCCTTTGTTCGTCTGTTCGACCTTTGCACTATCCCATGGCTATACGGAAACTCGGCTCTTTTGTTTTAGCGAGAGAAAGTACTCTCCTGGCCGGGTCCACTCATTCTGTTGTCTTCGTTCCGTCTTCGTTTCTCTCCTCATATACAGCTATCAATCGTCTTCAACGAGCTGGCATAATATTTCCTCCAGACTGCATTTCTGTTTTGATGATATCCACCCATTCTTGTATATTGGTTTTTGTGTGTCTCTGATCTCCCGGAAACTAACTCTGCACCTGCCGTCTTTATTGTTGTTGTTGTACGTCGTCTGTTGGTCAAATATGGACACTACTCCGCAGGATGATTTTATTGCTTTACCTCATGGATTCACATGTAACGTAGCACTTTTGATATCCCACAGAGCTCTTGTCTAGAATAATTCCCGAAATTGAATTAGTTGTGGAGCTTGACCTTCCCCACCACGGGAAGCCAAATGGACGAAACGAAAGAACGCCATAGTAAACGAAAAGCTTCACGTCACGAAGAGGAAGGCAAGCGTAAAAAGAAGCATCACAAGGAGGAACATGATTCAAAGTCTTCATCCAAGAAGAAGGATCGTCACAAGGCCATAAAAGTAGTCGATGATGACGCAGAAGACGATGATATGTGGGTAGAACATAACATTGATGTTGATGGGCAGCACGTGAGTGCTATACAAGTGCTCTAAATCTATGATTATTGATTACCATTTTCCCAGCCAGTCACTACTACCATTCCCACAGGCGCTAGTTTGGAGCTAACGTCTTCTGCAAATGCTATGGAGACGGATGCGGAGCTGCCCCGGGCCACCACGACCGAGTCAAAGCAGCAACGAGAGGAGTGGATGCTATTGCAGCCTTCGGCACCCGTTGTTCCGCTACAAACACCGCCCTTACACTCCCTCGATCATGGCGATACTCTCACAGATGGATATGGAGATTCTACGAGCGGAAACCGAACTGCCTCGGGCAATGTAGATTTTTTCAGCGGTTTAGGAACCGAGCACCGTAGACGTGATGCAAAGGACAAGAATAAAGTAGAAACGGTACGTTTTGGTTTTATACATACCCTATAGTTACTTAAACTCTATAGGTTCCCAAAGTCAGCTCGAGGGAACTGAACCCTGAATTGACCCAAGGCGTTACGCTCCCTTCCACCTCGACGCCTAAAGCTATTGTACCCGGTGGACCAGGATCTCAATGGAGGATGATGCGATTACGACGAACGTATGAGACGGCCGAAGAGGAAAACAAGAGCGTTGAAGAAGTGGCTCTAGAGAAATACGGTTCATTGGAGGCGTTCAACGAAGCAGTCGAGGAGCGAAGGATTCTAGACGAACGGGCAGGGAAGAAAACAAAACAGAGCCCGTCCAAACCCTCCACGGGTGAAACGCGCTACTCCTTTTACGATTCGAGTGGGCCTCCCAGCCGAGGGTCGTTTAAGAAACCAGGAGAGGCCGCGTCTTCGTCTAATGCGAACCCGCTTGGAGCACCGGCGAACAAACGTCTCGATTCACTCAAAGCGGGTCAACGACCTCCAGCATCGCGGACGCCTTCTAACCAAACCTCTCAATCCACTCCTACTTCACACACTCCAATACCAAGCGTGATGACACCACAGCTACCTTCTACACCCCCTGTCGATCTCAATAAGCTTCAAGCCAAGGTATTGCGAGCAAAGCTCATGAATGCTCCAAACGCTGCGGACTTAGAACGCGAGTACGAAGAAGCAAAGCGTACCGCAGAAGGATTATTTTCTGCAGAGGGCAAGAAGCTTCAGGTTCTACCCACAATGGACGGACAAGGCCGGTTGTATGATGTTGGTTCGGGCAAAGCAGATGATCCTGAAAAATTGCTCCCCGGGAACAGAAGGAAAAAGGAAAAGGTGCGCCTTCATGCTCTTCGATAGGACATGGATCTGACGTGTGTACAAGTTACCCGAAACACGAGATCCCAAGACTGGAGAGCTCGTACGGTATAACGAAGACGATGATACGACGACGCTAGGAGACATGCTCAGACAGGAACGTTTCGGAGCTGGAATGGCCGACCAGAAGGAAGCTGATAGCGAGCTTGCTCGTGCTATCATGTCGGACGGAAAGTTCCAGGTTAGTGCTCACATTGAACAAGTTTGTTGTTTGGCTCACAACGGCATTTAGGATGATCTGGAATACATGGATGATAATGCTGAGAAATTGGGCCGCAAAAAGATGCGCAGTGACGCAATGAAAAGGCAGTTTGCCATCAATGGTGCGTATACAGACACCGAATACAGGCTTAGAATACTTATGCTTTCACTCAAGATTACGCAAAGACTCAAAAAGTAATGGCAAGTTGTGTACATTGTTATGGCGAAGATGATTCGCCACCAAAGGCCGCAGTCATTGCAATGGGAACCCGTTCCTATCTTGCTTGTACGACCAACCAAGAATTGGTACCTGGACATTGCCATATTGTGCCGATCCAGCATCATTTATCGACTCTGGAGGGAGATGACGATTTATGGGACGAGATCACCGTAAGTACTGCATTTTCTACATACACCTTTCCTGAGCATCACCAACAGAACTTTATGAAATGCCTTATGCGGATGTTTCATGAAGAAGACAAAGGTGTCGTGTTTTTTGAAACCGTTATCAGCTTGCGATGGCAAAAGCATACATATATCGAGTGCATTCCGGTACCGTATGAGCATTTCGAAGAGCTTCCTGGCTACTTCAAGGTACGCTAAATGACTCACAAATCGTTTTAGCAACCAATCTCCCTTTTCTAGGAATCTATCATGATGTCGGAAGCGGAGTGGTCCCAACACAAGAAACTAATCGATTTCTCGGCCCGACCGGGAGGCTTCCGACGAGCCATGGTACCGAACTTACCCTACTTTATGGTCCAATTCGACTATAAAGGCCAAAAGGGATTCGGACATGTTATCGAGGGGGTTGGAGATGCGGCTGGAGGTGGGGACCCAGACGGCGCTATGGACGAAGGCGAGAAGGGGGGTGGCGAGTTTCCCAAGTGAGTGCCGCCGGGGCATTCTCTAGGATTTTCAATATGCTAACGACCCGCGCCAGGTGGTTTGCCGCCGAGATCATCGGCAATATATTGGATTTAGAACCAAGATTGTGGAGAAAGCCTAGATGGATCGATAGAGGGCAGAACAAGAGCCGAGTAGCTGCTTTCAAGAAGCAGTACGATGCATATGATTGGACGAAAATGCTGCGTGCGGGCGCGAGCTAATCTCCTTAATCAATTTGGGCATTAGACTATTTATGGTGGCATTCCGATGAGGGGTTTCCCAGCATGGGGAACGGTATAATTTAATCAAACGATGTGAAGTATACAATGTAAGCCATTCTGGCAATGCAAGGTGCGATGAGTTAGCGATGAGCAAGTGGGCGAATGCAAATGGTGAAGGCAAAAGCAATGATGGAAACAGTAAAGAGACGACGGTCTCTCAAAAGCAAAAATAGAATCTCTTCAGAGCCTTCCAGGCGAAACCTTCATCGAATGGAGAGTTCATCAAGGCAAGCTTTGCCTTGAAGGAGGTTGGGTCGGTCATGTCTGCGAGTCTAGATGAGGTCAAAGTTCAGTCGCTGGCTCCACAAAGAGAAGCAGACCTGATTCCGTGCGGCCCTTTGGTAAGGTCAAAAAAGTTGGAGTTTATGAGGAATTTCATGGTTTCGAAGTCGTTAACCGGATCAATAATCCATGGTGGTACAAACGAAGCAGCATCCTGGCCGGAAGAGATTGCAAAAACAAGAGGGTTCACGGGAGCCATAGACTGGAGTGGTGATGAATGCGAGGCAAGCGTTGGTGAGACATCAGCATGAGGTGGAAGAGGTCTATTAGAAGCTGGAGGAACGATATCCTGCACGACAGGCTCTGGACTGCTCCTGAATGTCGAGCTGGTGCTTGCCTCTGCTTTAGGGAACAATTCTTCATCTTCCTTCTTTATTTTCAGTGGTACTGGTAATGCAATATTTTCGTCCTTTGATTCCTCTTTAACGATGACTTCAACGTCTTGGTCAGTGATCACTTCCATAGGCATTTTCCAAGGTTCGCGCGATGCAGGAGTGTCAGGTTGGACTCTGGTACGAGCTTTGATGCAACCCGACACCAATTTATAAGAAACTCCGTTGAGTTTTGCCCAATCCTTGCGGGATTCGAGTGATGGAAGAACGCGATGTCCCTCGCAGGCGCGCCTCACGAAGGCATGTTTGCTAGCACTGAGCCCGTAAGGCAGGTTTCCCGGCGTCCCGTCGTTCTTTTTCTTCTTCGCTTTCTTTGTCTCGCTCACAGTTGGCGCTTTGCCAAGGGATGCGGCCACCTGTTCTGTCTTCACCTTTAGAGAGGTGCCTTCTCTTTGATTCCTATTCGTAAAGATCTGAGATTGATACTACGTGGAAGGGAGATCAGAGACGTACAATGCTTCATCTTCGTCCCCGGCGCGTGCTACTAAAGTTGGACGTGAGGTAGATGCCCGAGGGGACGACTCTGCGCTATCTTTTGTTGAAGAAGAAGGTATTTGGAGCTCGGAGGAGGGTGGAGAAGAGGGCGGAAGCGGGTCATATGAATGTACGGAAAGACGTGAATCCTGAGGTATGGCTGCAATATGAGATTGATAAACAGTAGCTTGCAGTTCGAATTGATTTGAATAGGGATCGGAATATCCCAGTGGCTGCTGCGTATTAGTGGGGAGGGGCATCTGGTTCCCGAAAGTCCTTTAAAGCCATGACAAATCAGTCGCACCATCTGAATGATTGGTCCTACCCTTGGTTTTGGTACAAATAACGAGCGTCCCAGCCTGGGGCTACGGGACCGAGCTGGTGGTATGGAACTGGAAGCGACGCGTTTTTTCAATAAAAACTAGGTTAATGTTATAGAAATAGAACTTTTACGTTGATTCAGAGGTCTACGACGCGTCAGAAGCCAGCGAAAAGGCGGATGGCGCTGACTTACTGTGCCCAACTATCGACGGGCTCCCCTCCATGAGGCTGATAGTAGAGAGTTGTATAATGAGGAACAGGAGGATTCATACTTGATACACAGAAAGGAAAGTGGACGGGATCAAGAAAATGCCTTTGGTGGCAGAAGCTCAATCTTGCTCTCAACCGACCATGAGCGATATGATGGATATCGATCCCCCTGCGGCAAATAATCCGCCAAAAGTAGCCAGAACGATAAAAACCATCAAATTGAAAAACCAGTACTCTTTTAGTCAGCTCCAACAAGGCTCATTGGAAACACAGCAACACATTGCCCAGCCACGAATTCGTTCAGCATCAGCGCAAGAATCAAATTCAATAAAACGATTATC